>QLOO01002038.1:0-18647 GCA_003313855.1 Suillus sp. MG131 | reverse complement strand
ATGTTTTGACAGGCAATATAAGAGAAAATTTCTATCTTCTCAATCAATGTTTCTTAGATGTTTGTTGAAGAAAAATGGGAATATGCCTGCAGTGTCAGTGGTCAGTCCCCTCAGGGAGCTGTAGACTCATGAGCTAGTAATTTGAGCCATCATGTTCTTGTTGATCTTGAGCTCCATGTTGTCAAGTTGTATGGGGACAATCACTATCTTGTATGGCATTAGCATGTTGTTGATCTTCTTGTTGTCAAATGTTTTTGAGTCAACTGTCTGTCAAATGACACAGCCATGGTAGCCACATTTGATGGCAGTAATCCTGTTGCTTGTGTTCATGTGAATATGGAGCCTGGCCTCAGGCTTGGTGTTGGTGGAGGATCCACCAGCCATTAAATGAATCATGTGTGCAGCAGCATCATTTGTGTCTTCCTGGGTCATGGCTTGCCATGCAGCATGAAGTTGCTTCATATGCTCTTTGTCCTTGCCTATGAAATATAGAATTTAGGCCAACCAGCCCAAGTTGCAGAGGTCCTGGAATTTATTGAGTAAGTGTGTACTATGACAGTGAGAGACTTACCATTGGGCCCATATTCGCCTAGGATGATCTCAATACTTGCAAATTAGAGGGTCACTACCTCCTCAATCCAAAGCAGCATCAACCATGCAAAAGATAGGCTATCTGAAAAAAATCAACCATATATGTAGGGTGGGGGAATGGGCAAGAGAATGATGGGTAAAATCACAAATATACATTGACCTTGCTGACCCAGATGGTAAGTGACTTGATTTTGAACTTGCTTGATATTTAATGTTCTTCATGCATAGCTTCATGCATGTCAAAACTAAACAAGCTTAATATTATCTTGGAAATCCATCCAAAAAATACAGGGAACAATTCAGAACACATGGCATCATTCAGGTAATCTTGTTTTCTGCCATCAACAATCCAGAATGGGAATATAAGAATTTCTTATTCAAATTTTTGGAGACTAAGATGATCAAGGAGACTTCTGAAGAGGAAGATATTTGGAATTGTATGAGATTGATTTATTGTGTTCCTGTAAAGCTCATCATAATCAATATCTAGGCTCAGCCTCACATTAGAAGAGTGAGAAATCCATCTCATATCAACATAAATGCAGAAAGACTAAAGCTAAAACACAGCTAGAAGTAATAGATTTAATACTGGTGGATTGATGTATCACCATACTGGAGGGACTAATCTCAGAGTAGAAACTCAGATGAGCTGGAAATGTAACATATAGATGCACAATCTAGGCTATCTAAATCTTTCTATACAACTGTTACATATGTTGCGGTTGACTGACAATCAGTGCTTTTTGGTGATTGTAACAATGGTGAATCCTGTCATCAATATAGTTGATCACAAGCAAATTAATGGCACATCATGGGCTTACTTGGGCATCCCCACAAGTGGATGAGACATGTCTGGCAGGTAAGGGTGGTTAAAGAGTCTGGTATGGAGTAGAACATGCATGGAAAGTTTTGGAGATAGTTGGTGTGGGCAGAGCAGTTGATAATGTCTTAGATTTTAATCATATGGGTGGGGAATTTGAAGTATTTGAAGGTCTTGCAGACTCAATCACTAAAATCAGTGACTGGTAAGTGTGTTTGGTCTATATGACTTTACTTTATCTTATTCTAAATAATAGTCACTTATAGACCACTACATATATCATGGCTAGACAGAAAATCAAATAGACTACTAGAATCATTAATCAGATCTCTTTATAGATGCTTATCTTAAGTATTACTCTTGCTCTTCCAAAACCAATATGCCAACCTTTGATAAACTATCTATGATACCATCTTCAAATGATGCTTAGTGCATTCCACTGGATAACATTAAGCTTATTGATATTTTGGTCTTTATGATGAACTTTGCTTGCTGTTCTATGAATATTGGTTTATTTTCAGAGTGAAATCATTCATCATTTCAACTCTTGTCATTTAACAAGTACCCTAATAAGACCCCAATCTATCATTGTGAATTGAGTTTGCTCTGCTATAAGCTTTAGAACAAGCCTACATTGGAATTTGATTATCTTATCTCAATTAATGTTAGTTATATAATTATCTACCTTGATAATACATATTTCTATGTCTTTTATCACTTTATATGTACTGCTATACTTACTGTATCATTCCTTACATTTCTCTGCCTACTTATGTGGTTTCTCCTATCTTAACACATAATGCATATACTCATGACAAATCAATATTTGAAATAGACATCTTCCTAACATTATTGATCTGGCTGATGATAGTATTCACCCTCTCAATGTTGAATAACTTCATTCTAGATAACTTGGAATGTAGGACTTCAGCAATAAACTACTATGATAAGCTGAAGTACATTACATATTACATATTCCTTTATTCAATATCAGTAAGCACCTCAATAGTCCTACTCCTGTGCTAAGACTCTAAAACCATATAAATTGATATAGGAAGTTGATGAGAGTGGGCAAAAATAGTACCAGCTGAAACTGCTGAAGTTGAACAAATTTGACTACAGCAGATGAGTTCTAAAGAGGAGAAACTGGCTCTGTCTGCTTTACATGTTCTCAGCCAAACATCAACATCACTCTATCAGCCAAATATAGTGATATAAGGCCTATATGGTTGTATATCTAATCTCTGGTGATGAATGATAATTTTACAGCTAAACATCCTCATCTAGCACACCCAGATAATAAAGTTTGGCTATTGAACAGAAAATGTGTCATAGTTGGCAAAACCAGCCACAAGCTCACCTTGCTCTCATGTAAGATTTGACTGAGAGATTAGACTCAGTGAGACACATCCTAGTTATATTAATAGCAAATGACAGAAATATTAATTATATACCATGAATATTATAATAACTACACAAATTGATGAATACAAACAGTCATCAATAATTAATTGATTTGATCAATGTTTTTTAAAATGTTGTTCAATATGCTACTTATATACTTATGCATTCATGCATAATTAAGTTTGTTCAACATTCAATCAACATTCACACTTTGGACCAGCACTATTCATCTTTGTAAGTGCCAACAAGATGAAGGTAAGTTGACTGGCACCCTGTCATGTTTTCAGTGTTATTTTGGTAAGATCATTAAGCTGCTAATTAATGAAAATGCATTTTGAAAGACTTGGATACTATGGTCTGTCAACACTGCAAAATCTCTGTGCATTTTTCCTCAATCTATTTATTCTTAGTCCCCTAAGGGAGCTGTTGTGTGGCTGATCTATTGCCAGTCCTCTCAGGAAGCCATCTGTTGAGAGTGAATGGTGACTGACCATGCCCTCTTTCCCCACAGCTGATTACCCATTTTTTGCAGGTCTTAATGAAATCTCTGACCTCCCCCATATTATTATAGCACCAAATTCATTGAGCAATCAATGGTTCTCAGAACTTTGTACCTTTTTTGCCCCAAAAGCTGTTGAGATTTACAAATATCCCACTACAGAGAATGAGTTTGACAATTTCTTCAATGGTCCTTAGGCAACATCCACCACTCCATTGATCCATTGAATTATCTTGGTCAGTCATTCAGTGAGTGTCCACACATCATGTCAGTAGCAAGTTCTCACTGTATTGAAGGTCATGATCATGAGTGGCAAAGTATTTGACACTCACAAAGGTGTTGCTGGCCACAACAGCAACAAGGCATCTGACAACATGCACTCTCTGAAGCAATGCAAGCAGCCAGCCAAATGCATCTGGGCTGGTCAAAATATCTCACTATGTCAATTGATGAGGTCCATGAGATGTGGAACCTCACCACTAATTTTTATACAACCCTTGAGGTCAAAGGCATTGATTGTGAAGCTGCTTGCATCAGGCACTCCATTGTACATGGGTGTTGAATTTGCTCCTCTCTTAAAGGCACCAAACATAATGTTTTACAGAAGCATATATAGAGGTTTGACTGAAGACCCAAAAATCAGTACAGACTGGTATACTACACACTTGGTGTCTTTGGGTGAATGATGCAGATGCAAGGCTCTGCCCTGTGCAAGCTCTCATCCACCTTGCAAGCCTGTATGGACCTCACAAGCTATTGAAGGGTCCCTTCTTCTTGTGCATTGGGAAGTTGAGAGATGTCTTGCATGATCAGCCCATGGTAGGTAGCCTTGGACCATGAAAATCTTGTTCATATCAGGTCATGTCTTATATTGCAGTCCACCAGCATTCTCCATGTCTTGATGAGTGGCCTTGCATACTCATCCTGGGTACTATATGACATACACTCATTCCAACAAGGTGGCTGTCAGCACTGTATATGTAGCTGTGACTTTGATGTGGGTATGGTTGAGGGTAAAGTGTTAATTCCCCTCACTTCTTCTTCTTGTCACTCAGCACAATTGATTCTCTCAATATATTAGCCTCTTTTCTGAGTATGTGTCCTGTATTTCCAAGAGAATATAACATGATCCAGGTGGGTCTGGGTGATAGACTACACAGGACCAAAATGTCCAGATTATAATAGATTAAGATATCTAGATGATATCTGGATATGAGTTTGGTGAAAGGACAAGACTAACCTGGACAAAGTCTAGATTAGAAACTAACAGGGATAAGACTACCAAAAGGTAGAGCTGAGTGTAGACTCAAGGAATCAATCCCAAGTCTCAGATGATCGACAAGAGGATAACTCAAGCTGGAGGAACAGGAATGAGAAGATCTATAGTTGAGATTTGAACTGAGGAAGTACCAAGAGTTACAAGGGTTTATATACTGTAAGCACTGAAAACATAAGTAAGTAAGCAAATATCTGAGGCTATGTATGAAGCATGTGGAATATAATGTTGAAATGTCTTGGATCATAATTAAATAAAAACAGACATGAAAAGGCAGGATGGATCAGTAATCAGACAGAATATAAGTATAACCAAAGTCCAGAAGATAGAGGTAATACTAAAAAGAAAACAGATTAAAGGAAATGTCCAAAATAAATTGAGTCCTAAATCTGAGATCTGGATCTGGAGATTTCTGGAATGACATGCATTCATAACTGGAACTTCCAATAAGACTGTGGTTCAAAAGAAACACCCAATGCTATGCAAATTTGCAAATGCATGGCCTATCCATGATTGGATCCCACAGTCCCTTTGTAACCATGTTCATGACCAGTGAACTCAACTTACTGAGTGGCTAAGGTGAGTTTGAGTTTGTTGTGATATATGATTGACCTGTCAGACAATCAATTGATATTTAGAGCTCAAGGACCCAAATCATTCTTAAAACAAAGCAACTGACTTTGAGAAGATTTTGGAAGCAGAAAGATTTGTCTTCTCTGATGAGGCATTTGATGCTGATCTAGAATTGCCAGCCATCTTCACATCATCTATGACAGATGCTCATCTGGCTTATTGGCAAAGACCAAAGCCACTTATCAGGTCATATCCATGTAATGTGCCACAAGAAGTCTTAACTAAGAAGGTTTCCTTTACACCTTCTGTTAGCTCTCCTCAAAAGTCTATGATGGATAAAGTCAAAGATCTTGCAAGGAAAATGCACTCTCTCAACATAAGTGATATCACTTACTCCAGCTGCTACACCTGCTTAGTTTGCCTTACACCAGTGGCAGCTCAGGCCTGGGCCCCACCTGGGACTTATCAGCAAGCTCAAGGAACTTCTAATTCTCCTCAACATTGTTCAAACTACCTGCAAAATGATCATTGCTTCTTCTGTGGACAGCCACCCATCCACAGCCTTCTACCCAGTTCACTCTCTGAGCTACTACTTCAAGATTCCTTTGCATATGACAAAAAAAGACCATGTGCTCATCTATAAGAAGGTCACCAACAAAGTCTGACTTCCATGGGCTCATTTACTCAATGATAGATCTGTTTGTGGGCTTAGTATGCAGGTGCCATCATATCTGCTAAGAAGCTCTTCATTTGTGAGCCTCTCCTACTCAAGCCAACATCAAACAAGACATTGCCATCATCCACTTCTTTGAGAATGAATTGAACCCTAGGCTGAGGAAAAGATTTACCTGAAAGAAGAAGTAATGACCACATTTGATAAATGGGTTATAGCTGTGGTCCAGCTTAATGTCAATTGAATCTGGTCCCAGATCATTACCAAAGGTCGACAACAGAAGCCTTATAGGCCTTCTGGTGGTCAGCAATACATTCCTAAACCCCAGATCAAGGAACATGATCCAGATGCAATGGACATTGATTAGCTCACTGATGCTGAGTGATCACAATACATGAAGGAAGGAAGATGCTTTGTGTGTGCCAAGACAGGACACCAAGCCAATAACCCAGAATTTCATTCCAAGAAAAGAAATGCAAATTCCCATTACTCTCATTTCAACTCACCATCCAAAAATCATCAAAACAACTGCAGTTGTTGACTCTGGAGCATTCAGAACATTCATCTCTGAAAACTTCATAAAGGAGCACAAGATTAGAACCCACTGTTAAGATGGGAGTGAAGTGGGCCGCTTCTAGAGGCTGACAAGTGACCAAAGATGATCAGGACTAGAGTCCAGAGTAAGTTGCCAATCTATTGATGTATAGTAAATGTATACAGTACCTAGAGTCCAGAGTAAGTTGCCAAACAGGCAGGGAGCACTGGACTCTGGGATATGGGCGATGTATGGTAAACAAATGTAAACAGACAAGCCACAATCCAAAGGTAAGGAATAGCTCGACCTAGGGACATCCTAGGGAGGTCAGGAAATCACATAAGTAGGTAGAGAAATGTGAGGAATCATGCAGTAAGTAGAACAGCACATATAAAGTTATAAAAGACATAGAAATGCGTACTGTAGAGGTGAATGATCATATAACTAACACCCACTGCCTGAAGAAACCTTTCTGTGTTAAAAACACAGACAGAATGAACTCCAGAAAAGGATGAATCACCCACTATTGCACTATCATAATAAAAGTGGATCAGCAAACCATGTATGGCAAGTTTAATGTCCACAAACTTGGCCATCATGACTTAATTCTTCTTGGGATTCCCTGGTTAAAAGCCATGAATCCAAGAATTGATTGGGCTGAACAACCTCTTGATCTTCCTAGAATAGAAAGATCCAACAAACTAGAGTGGTTAGTTGATAAGCAATGAAATGAAAACAGTTTACCACCATTGTTTTTGAAAGAGAAATGTGAGTGGAAGAATTCCAAACTGAAGAAGAAGCCTTCTTAGGAGATGTTGGGAATGTCTAAGAAAGAGACAAATACAGAGAAGCCTTCAGCCTCTGCTTAACCACAAGATAACCCTGAGCAAGCAATCAAGAGTTCCCTGACCTCTGAAAGACCCTTCTCTTCAAAGGAATCTTTCAAAGCATTGATTGAAGAAATCATGGATGAAGATGCACCTGGCCTTCTCCCAATCCCAGAAGATGATGAAGAAATGATCAATATAGATCAAATTGATGAAGAAATCTTCAATACTAAACATGATGTTTGGATCAACCAACTCTCAGAAACCTTCACACTGGCTGTTATCAATGCAATGGAATATCCTTTGATGAATAATAAATTTCTTGTCAAATATGCCAATGATATGACAGAAATTCGGACATTTGAAATGTTTCCATGGATATACTCTTGACAAAAGACAGAACATCTCTTGCGGAACAAAAACCCATGATTACAGCCCTACCACAGCCTACTGAATATGGAAAGATTGGAAACAAAGCACAACAATTTGCTCTAGCTGCCAATGCTGAGCAAAAGAAGAAATCATTTGAAGAACTTGTCCCCAAATATCTTCATAATTTTGTAGATGTGTTTGCCAAAGACAGTCTTAATGAACTACCTCCTGAGTGACCTGGCATAGACCACCAAATTGAGATGAAACCCAGTTTTATTCCCAAGACTTCCAAGATTTATCCCCTATCTGACAAGGAATGAGAAGTGGTCAAAACAAATGTTCATGCCCTTTGAAAAGTAGTGGCCAAGCCCTCCCTTCCACTGGTTTACTGCCAGCAACAGTCATTGATGAGCCAATTAGCATTATGACATCCTTTGAAGCTTTGGTACAAGTCTGGAGGCCTTCATGAAACATGCATTGAGATCAGTTCCTTCAAAATAGCAAGTACTCACTACTTGCAGCAACAATAGTAATGCCATGCAGAGCTTCAGCATCATTGTGTGGAAATCCATTCACCAGGTTAGGATTTATCTTGACAAATATAGGGTCTCATGTTCTTTGGTCGCCAAGGAACTGCTTGTCATGTAGTGTTTATAAAAATGAACATCTTCCATGTCCTTGTTCATGCTGAGAAAATACATACCAGCATGGCTGAATGCGATCTGGTATTGCGAAATTTTGACTATGGGGATATTGCTTGAATCAGCAGTGTTTGCCTCTGAGAGGTAAGATTGTCTTTCATGTCTTCTGCAGTCATTGGCTCAATGGACTGCAAAGCAGTTCTGAACAATGTTATGTTGTTGATCCTGAAGAATATGAAAGTCTCTGAGTCAGCTTCCTACTAAAATACATTAGCAGATACTTGAGAGACTGAGCTGATTGGACCAGCCATTTACTTTAGGGAAGAGATAAATCACATTGCCTTGGACATTATTCAGGTTAGGAAGGTCAGTAGTCAGTACAGATTGGTGTGTAGCCTTGTGTAGTGTAAAAATCACTAGTTGTAACAGGCAATGCGCAGGAGAAACAGGCCTCAAACACTTCAGATATTGCTGCTACTGCTTCTTCCACTCCAAGTTGATTTGGACTTTTGAAATTCTGATCAAGATCTTTACCAGTGTGGAGATACACTCCTTGGACTTCAAAGCTTCAGGGTCTTCCATAGGCTTGAATTCAAAGGAGCAATTGCTCGTGCCTGGTACAATATTAATCTACAATCAATGTAAGAAATATCCCAGCCTTGGAAGCGAGCTCATATGTGTTGGAATATGTTGACAATAATGGTATACGTACTTACCTCCATCAATTAGTGATTCCACCTTTAAGCCAAATATATAGTGCTGCCATGGTCCAGTTCGGTCAGGTTCACAGAGGGATGAGCGAGAACCAAGAACCAGACCTAGGTCTGGTTCTACCAGACTCAACGAACCCTGAACTGGACCTTTATGAACAGTTCGGAATGGTCAGGTCCAGTTATTTTTATGTTCAAATGTGAACCGAACCCAAAATTTTTTACAGTGAGCAAAAAAAAATGTAGATATTTTACAGTGCGCAAAAAAACATAGATAGAACGTGTACTCATAGCTACACATCCAACACAGCTGCTTCTGCCTCAACCTTTGTGGAAACATGGCCATTCTTGTATGCCGCCTTCAACAACTGCAGCAAGCTGAATGTGGATGGTGCAAGTCCATTGTGCAAATAGTCTTGTGTGATGTGTGATAGTGTAGGAAATTGCAATGAGTGAAGCTAATAAACAATTTCAGTAGCAAATAGACAGGTCAATGAGATTACTTACTCCCCCACCAGGCAACGATGTTGTCAGCTTCCTCTAGTGGTGAAGACAGATACAACATGAGTTCTTGATGAGGATTATGAACTCACCTGGTACTTGCTCCTTTTAACTGCTAACAAAGTGAACAACCGCTCTCCAAAGCCATATACATTGGAGGGTCGCAAAAACAACCCATTTGAGAGCTGGGGGTGTGGAACGCAAGCCTCCAGAAAGTCATCGCAAATCCTGAGGATCCCAATGACCATGGGGGCAGAAGTTGAAGTTGAGTTGAAGTTGAAGTGACCATTACTAGTAGTGTGTGCCTTGCCGATAACATGAGGACACTGTGGTTCAGGGTTCAGAACGGTTCGGGAAGGTTGAACCTATGTCCGAACTGTTCGGGTGGATCGTGAACCTCTTTCAGGTCTGGTCCATCCAAAACTTGGAACCATGGTTCGGGACCGGACCATGGCAGCACTACAAATATAGACTGCTGTCTTGCATCATATAAGCCGGGATTACGAGGTCAATATGGGCCCACTAAGTCACTCCCATGGCTAACATTGCATGTGGTTCGTATTTGTTCATTAGCACTACACATATCAGTTATCACTGCAGGCATTTTCCCATTTTTCTTCAAAAAACATCCAAAAAACATTGATTGAGAATATAGAAATTTCCTCTCATGTTGCCTGTCAAAACATTGAAAAAAATCAATTCATGTGTTAAAGATTTTCTGTGCATGGAACATGATACAAAAATTGAACATGTTCCTTCAAGGATAATACTGGATTTTCCATCTATGTTTTTTTAAACACCAGCTTACAATGAGGTTAAATTTCTTGTTTGTGTTTTCAAATATATACAAAACATTTGAAAAACATAGTATATTTGGACATAAATTTAACATTATTGTAAGCTGCTATTTAAAAGACAATAAATAGAAAATCCAGTATTATCCTGGAAGGAACATGTCCAATTTTTGTATCATGTTCCATGCACAGAAAATCTTTAACACATGAATTGATTTTTTTCAATGTTTTGACAGGCAACATGAGAGGAAATTTCTATATTCTCAATCAATGTTTTTTGGATGTTTTTTGAAGAAAAATGGGAAAATGCCTGCAGTGTATACTGATAGGCTCTGATACAGCAACTGCCAGTAGCAGCTTGGCATTCGGGATACCTAGAAGTCATACCCCAAGTCACAGTACTTCTCTAAGTGAATTCCCTATGATGTTTGCTGTTGACACAGGTATGTACTACTACATTATTGAAATACAATTGAATGGTGTTCTAACCTTGCAAAGGCAGTTACAAATACCAGATCGAGGTGGTGGGACACTTAGAAACCAACACTGGAGCCCTGAAGTCCAATGTCTCTGACCTGAAATCCGATGTCTCTGGCCTGAAATCTGATGTCTCTGACCTCGCAGACAAAGTGCTAGCGCACAATACCTCATTAAATACCACTTATAGGCTTGTGCAGGAAGGGATGGATGACAGCAATTCTGTGCAGGGTGATGTGAACGAGATGAAGCACGACTTGAACCCTTTCAAGGAAGAAACTCATAGCAAACTTGAGGAATTGGGGGAAGGTATCAAGGAAATTTTGAGACGTATCTCCCCTAGGTAGAAAGACTGAAAGTTAAACATAGGAGAGTCTGAATCATATTGTTGTATAGCCATGTACATATTTCAAGTCCACTGCAGCAAAATTCATGTATCAGATTGTGTCATCATTTAGTCTCACTCCAGTCGCCTCTGTTGAGTTCATCCTGTCACCTCTTCTGTGCTCTTGAAACCTCCATCCTTCTTCACAACTTGATGACCAGGAAACAAGTCGTGTTTATGTCACACTCTGCAAGTGAGTGCAGTACATTTTGCTCTGTCATTGACTGACTCAGTACTCTGTCAACCGGAGTTGAACTATCACTAGCAAATGGCATCGTTGCAAGAAGAAGCACGTTGATGTTGACTGCATGTCTTCTGAGGACCATAGACAACTCACAGGATGTCATGCGCCGCCTTTGCAGTGAGTGAAAACCCGCCATTTGTTACATCACTCCTGAAAAGCTACGCAGGAGCAACACTATGCAAGACATCCTAGCACAACTCTATGAAGACAAACAAATCGCGTGTTTTGTCATTGATGAGGCGCATGTTAGGCTCAGGTGATCTATACGGCGGTCTGTGTGATTGCTCACTGTCTAAGACACAATTAAATGCAGGTCTCCATGTACCGGCCTTTCTGATGACTACCCTCCTGGTGGTATCAATGCACACAAGGTCCATTCTGTTTCATGGGTGATGTATAACCAATACTGACGTCACACTGCACTTTCATAGTCAAACAAACTCCTTGAGCGCCTTCCCTATGATCTCATGACCATCGGAAAGTGGGTATTGAGTTTGTAGAGTCCTCTTTCTGAAATCACCTCCTCCATCTTCCTTCCATGGCCATGAATTATATGTCTATGTGGATATGTATGATATGTGCATTGCTAGCATTTTGACCAAATTGTCATTTAACTGATGCAATATTTGCTAATCTTTCCCTTGTCATGGTTTTGTCTGATAATTTTGTGCGACCTGCTATTTCCGCCTTGACCTGCACTCCATCACAGAATGCCTAGGCTCAGCTTATGTCTCTCTGCTGATTGCCATCAGGTCAGACATTTTTTCCAGCTGTTATTCTTATTGTAGCTCACAATTGCGCAGTGACACCTTCAGTTCTCTGCGACCCTCTTACTTCTCTGGGTTCGCATTCTCTTGGCTTTGCCTTGTTTTCACATCAACTCTTCATGCCAAAATTACTACTATCCGAAAACTGTGAGGTGAGATTTGCCCTTCAATTTTGGAGGAACTTCTTCTGACTTTTTCCTTCAGGGCTGGTTGCGTTCCACAAGCTCTTTCTTCCACTCTTCAATTTTCTGACTCCGTTCTTGAAAGAAGCTGATCTCCAACTTGCATCTCGTCATTTGTATCACGGCTCCCTCCTCCTCATCCTTCTTCATGATTTCCCAGAGTTCCTTAGCAAATACTACTTTAGTCTCTGTGATGCCATTCCTCTGCATTGTATCCAGCTTTGCAACATCATCCTCAGTGCGTTCCCTATGTCTATCATCCTGTAACTCTGCTGTGCAACAAAACATTCTCGAAACAGCAGTGATCCTTGTCATCCATCGGATGGGAGTCCAGTCCACCCGGTGGTTCGTGTACATGGGGTTTGAAATTGGCGGTGTGTATATGACAGAGCAGCGACTAATATACAGAATAATGTATTGTGTGCCCACCCGCCTTCACTTTCAACACTCCCACAAGCATGATTGTCACTGGTTTGTCATTGCAGGCCCTTGCAATATTAGTGGGTTCAGTGTCTGCACTGTGTACCTTCCAGCTCTTCTTGGATTTCCATCAACTGAGATCTTGACACTTGTTATGAATGAAGAAATCGATAATGGCGTTTTGGGCGCATGCAAGCATTCAAATCCAGAATAGAATAGAACATGCAATCAATGTTAGTGATGTGTCTGATTCGACCTTGCCATCAGCAAGCACTTATTGGGTTCACATGAGGCATTATGATTCATTTTCTTAATGTTCAAATTTTAAACTAGTGATCTCCACGTAATAGCTCCAGGGTTGTCGACTCGATTGTGCCCAAGAAGGTACTCAATTGTGACTTGATTCTGCAAGACGCTCAAGACTCAGGCCCTGCAAAATGGAACCAACATTAATGACCATCTGTCAATGTGAAATACTCAACCATGATATCCAGGGATCTTGCGAATAGGAACTTTCCAAGTCTCATCATGCATCATCTTCTCCATCTCCAAAAGTACATATTTGAATACATTTCATCATGAGGAAGTCATTATGGAGTTTTTTTGAGGTCTCTTCTCTCGTCTGCTTCATGGGAATTGATGGATCATTGGACAGATCCATCATGTGCTATTGCCTGGGATCAATCCAGAACTAGCCAGTCCTTACTGGCTCATGCTTCTCATCCAACTTGCTCTGATAGGTAGATAGAATGTTCTTTGCAGCCAATACAACAAGAAATGAAGGCACAACCCAGGTACTTCAACCATCAATCAAAATTCTCCCCAGGCGACGATCTCATTCTTGTCCTCTTCCTTGGGATCCCCACTCACCTGTGCTCAAGATCTCCACCTCTAGGGACACAGAATACAAGCTGTTGACCAACAATGTTTTGTATTTGTCCAATCTGAAATCACTGAGCCAGACCGGTCATGGGTACATGTGAAGGGCTCAATGATCTCCATGATGCAGCATGTGCGTTCATCTATTCACAGTTGACCATTGTACATACATTCCAGTTCTATGCGTTGGCGGAGGGGGGCCAACTCATGCACATACTTATTCCATATGTAGCATGTGCCATACTGATTCGACATCGTTGTAGGCATTACCACGAAACTGGTGTACCTGAGATGATAAGTGCATCTAGAACACATACTCCACAGACCAATAGAGGCACGAGAAAACCCCTCATGAAATTGTCAAGCACCAAGTTCACACTCAGATGATGGACGATGGGAAAGAGGATGATGGAAAATAGAATGATGGAAAAAATGGATGATAGGAAAGAGGACGATAGGAAAGATGAAAACGGCAGCAACCAAAGCCAACAATGGAAAAGAAAAGAAAAAGAAAAGCCAAGCCAAGCAATGTGTGAACTCTACAATTGCAACATGAAAATGGTATATGAATCGTATTGATGCATTGAAGTTGTGTGTCAATGAGGTATGCAATGCAATGCCGATGTCGATGCTCGAGAGGAAAGGCAGGGGATGTTTGAGAGGAAAAGCAGGGGACATCCAAGAGGCGGAGACATCCGCAAGGGAGTGCAGGGAACATTCATGAGGACAAGCAGGAGACATTTGGGAGGCTTAATACTGCTGCATACCCCCAGTCCATTGACAAATGACCTCTCCTTCCCAAGGATAGTAGCTGAAATGTTTTGATTGGAGCGCTTAAAGGCATTCGCGACAGCTTGTAGGATCATTGCCCAGGATGAAGCGTAATACTGAAAAGTGATATTCATTGATAATAATCAATTGATAGGATTGAAACTTACTGGGAGCAGAACTACTTTACCAAGGCTTGCATATGACAGGTCTAAAGCCACTGCTGACACATCATGATGACAGCATAATCACGAAGGCCATTGCAGTGCCAAAATTGATCTGTATGATTTGATGACATCCAAAAGGTATGCCTGTTCAAAACTAGCATTTTCCAGACAAGCCCATGCAGAGAGGATAGAAACCCTCAACTTGCCTGATGGATTCAGGCTCAAGTCCACAAAATTGCCCATAGTTAAGTTGCCAGATTCTTGGAAAGTATGAATATCGTTGTAGATGAGATATTGAATATGCTTACCGTCAACCTCTCCGAGTGCTGTTGTAAGCTGTTTGAGAATTCTCCCCATCCGACTTGAATCTTTGACAATGCCACAGCCAATGAATACTGCACAGGCATCAATGGCAGAAGACAAAATTTCAGGAGTGGAATCTGGAGAGAATACGAGAGTTAGTGTAGCTGTGATAGGTGCTTGATGTCACAAATTCCTAATTTGGGTTTAAGTGCCTTGTCACGCATTTCAATATTCAAAGTCTGAGTGTAGATTGAAAGTCTTTCCAATAATAGAGTCATGATTGCAATCACACTGTGACGATGGTTGCAATTATGATGGCAATTGCCATTGCAACACGTGGCAATCAATCTTAGTCATTGTAATGAGTGATTTGACTGGAAAGCAACATGACCTTGAAATTGATTGCAATGTCAAATAGCAACTTGTAATGCGAAATGAACAACTGAAATCCTAGTTTTGATATTTTAATTGAGATCTTTAATTTTCATATTCTACCATAATTACAAAACAAGTATGAGTGGAGCGGGTAGTACTCAATGGAAACCCTCTGAAGCCAAATCCTCCACCCCTATACTCTGCATCTTCCCCTTGAATGAATGGGGCGCTTGGGTGGAACCCAGAGGCAGCATGCTGGTTGGGCGCTATGGGTATCAGCATCTGAAATCCCGCAGGCATTTGGCAGCGGTCCAGGGAGTGGCGCCCCGTGTGTGGTGGGGTGTGGTATGGGGAGGGTAACAGTTTGGTGGTCGCTGTGCGATATGAGAAGACCTTGGCAGTAATAAGCTTCAGCACACCAAATTAAATATTCTACATACCAGTAGTAGCATGGACACTGTAACCATTGGGAAAATTGGGCCATGACGGTGCAGCCTGGGTTGGCATTAAAATGTTAGTGAAAGCATCAAGTTTCAATATAATAAAAAAGACTGACCTGTAACTGTGATAATTCAGACACACTGTCAAGGGATGATTCAGAACATCTGTACCAGTGATCAATGAGAGGCAGGAGCTCACTAGACGATGAGAACTTACCAATTGTTGCCCCCAAAAAACTGCACGCTGTTTGCCGCGTGCTCGACATCAAGTCACTGTAACTGGTGACATTGATTTGTGTGAAAATTATTAATGAAGGGGAAGAGAGATTCAGTCAAGGGCATCACTGAATTCAGAGAATGAAGAATTGACGGAAAGTTCAGAGTGACGACAAGCAATGTTACACTGACAATGTGGTTGTTGTAAGAGATGTAAACCGGTGTGAAAACTTTACAATGAGTAATAAATGATTGTTATGTAAGCATCACTTGGTCATGATTCAGATCAAGCTGTAGGATAATCTGTGACTTGGATTCCTCACTTTTATCCCCAAGAATGTCAGCAGGCGACTCCCAGAAATCAAAATATGTATCTGGTTTAGTCAGTAAGTTCAAACTTAGCATTTTTGGCTTCCATTCTCACATTTGGGACCTGTATCCGCCATTAGATCAAGCTAGAAAACCAATATACAACATATGGAACCCTCAGGATATCCCTTTCATCTTCTTGACATCATCTCATCCAACTATGGCTACTGCTTCTACCAACTCCATTCTTGTGTCCCTTCCAAGTATTTCACTCCATGGGTGTAATACTCAGCTCCCCCCTTCTGGCTATATTATCACAATCTCTGACAACACAGCCATCTCCCATGCCCACCTCCCTGACGTTTGGTTCAAGCGGTCAGCCCCGCATTGCGACATTATGCCCATGAAAGGGTTTGTTCACGAGGTTCTTCATTGTTCTCGCATGTCAGGCAGTGTTCTACAGACAGCGCTCTGGATGCAATCTGTGCCAAGGTCCCAGAGTTTGTCTCACAGGAGAAGGGTCACCTGGGTCCACTTGTGAAAAGGAATCAGCTGAACATTTTGTCCAGGGTGAGGTATCCACATCAATCCTATTACATTTTAGGCTGACTAGCGGCACCCTCATGAAGTGCAAGAGTGAAAGCAACATTTTGCTCAGAAGCAATCCAAGAATGCAATGCATCATGGAGACTAGCCCCATTGTTTCACCAATATCTTGCACTGTCATGGCTCGTCTCTGGTGGCAAGGCCTCATGTGTGTCTCAGGTGGCATGCCACACTACCCACACAAACCTTCTATCACAAAGGCTCTTGTTCAGCGACCATTTTGTCTGCCATTGAGACTTTGCGGTGGATGCCATAGGATTGGATAGCAGCCCGAACAACTCCAAGATCAGTCCACCCACTTTTTTGAGCTGCGGACTGACGAGATGTGTATTGATGCTGAGTGGGTCAGATTTGACAAAGAACAGCAATGATATTAGCTACATATCATTCATTATATCACTTAGACTTTATGAGAACATCCACAACGAGTAGGACCCTGCGCTACAACCTTCTTCCCCCTAGTATTCTTGCTCTTTGCTCATCCTCCACCTGATTCCATCCCATCTTCATCAGCTTCATCAGTGTTGTTAGCTACTGCATTGACACTTGTACTCGAATCATTAGCGCGAATGGCGGCCCTAGAGACTGATTCATCTGGATGTGTGACAGGCTGAGTGATGAGATTTGAACCTTTGGGCGCCAGTGGGGGGGCTGGTAAGGCTGATACTAATACCGAGGGTGATAATGAGAGTGCCGACAAGACTGGTGGAGTCACTGGAGTGTCTTCTTCACTATCAGTGTCCATGTCAAGTGCTAGCATGGCATGACACATATTACAGTGACCTATCTCTGTATAATACGAGGGAACGGACATGCATAATATCCTGTATGATATGGGCCAGCGGACCATGGGCCCATGGCAAAAATATCCTCGACTATGACGGATGGGCTGGGAGGTAAATTATTCCTGATGGAGGCGGGTGGGCCCATGCAGGGAATATGTAGAGTAAATGAGTGGGCCGATGTACATGAATATTTGATAGACGGGTGGGCCGAGGTAGTTGGATATAATGCAGATGTGTCATATTCTGGAAATCTCCAGATCCGGATCTCAGATTTAGGATTTAATTCATTTCAGACATTTCCTTTGACCTGTTTCCTTTCTAGTAATTACCCCTATCATCTGGACTTTGGTTATACTTGTATCCTGTCTGATTACTGATCCGCCCTGCCTTTTCATTTCCGTCCACATTCTATTATGATCCGAGACGTTTTAGTATTATATTCTACATGCTTCGTACATAGCTTCAGGTGTTTGCTTACTTATGATTCCAGTGCTTCCTACAGTATATAAACCCTTGTAATTCTTGGTACTTCCGCAGTTCAAATATCAACCATAGTTCTGCTCATTCCTGTTCCTCTGGACCTGAGCCCAGTCTCTAGTCAACCATCCGAGACTTAGGATTACATCCTTAAAGTCTATACCTTCAGCTCTACCCTTGGGTAGTCTTTCTCTGTCAGCTTCTAACCCGGACTTCGTCCAGATTAGTCTAACCTCTTTCATCCAACCCATATCCGGATATCGACCAGAATATCATATCATAATATAATCCGGATACCCGGGTCCTGTTTATACTATCACCCGGACTCGCCAGGATCCTGTCATACCCCCTAGAAATACAGGGCACATACTCGGGAAAGGGGCACAGCGCATGAGCTGAGGCCAAGCCCGTTAGATATAGTCCTCCTTGGGCATGATCTTGACAAGATGGGTGTATTAAGGTAGATGTGTATCACATTCACAGATGGGCCCAGACACATATTAAATTAGACGGGTGGGCTGAGGGTATTATAAAATATTGTATTAGACGGGTGGGCCCAGACACATATTACTTAGATGGGTGGGCCGAGAGTGTTTTATAGAATAATTCATTAGACGGGTGGGCCGAGAGT
>QLOO01002032.1:0-13765 GCA_003313855.1 Suillus sp. MG131 | reverse complement strand
TATTCACACCTACCCAGTACAATAATTACATAGTCAAGTAAATATGGGCATATGACGCAATCCAGCCTGAGTACCCCTCTGAAACCTGCCATTTACGCAGGTGCCGCAAACCACTATGCCCAAGAGCACGACTGCAAAGGGCACAGCCGCGAGGGCAAGTAGATCTACTCTTAATTGGAACCCATCCCATAATAACATCTGGTCAGCCGCCATACAAGATAAAGTCTGCTGGTACGAAGTGGGGTATTCCCCCCCACAGTTCAGAAGACTCTACCCCAGCTCCCGTTCAGGCCAGCATGACTGAGGAGAAGCCTGTAGAATCAAAAATGAAAGTGAGGAATATTTCTAGGTTGAGAATATCAAATTCATACGAATTTACAGATCACCCGGCTGGAGTCAGTCGAGAAGGATATTCCAGACAAAGTAGGGGACGAACTGCTCCCCAGGGCTGCATCCGAGGGCGATGCAGGTAGTGCCAGTGCAGCTAAACCAACGTCGCCGGGAGGAAGGCAGCCCTTGCAGAAAGCGAAGACGATGCCTGTCAGGGCTACGGAAAGGGGCTCCGAGTCCAAGCAATCTCAAAACGAGGTCTGTGAACAAGGTTATGAAATGACCACCACATGCGAGTGTGACTCGGATGATGGATGGATGTCCGATGAACGGTTCGAGAAATGGGCGGTCGAGGAAGTCGAAGCAAGAGCGGCTGAAGCTGGCATGTCCACTGATGATTGGATTGCCAACGAATACGGTAACGATGAATGGTACTTTGATGAACTTGAACAAGGAGCGTTCGATGGCATGTCGAAGGACGATGCTGATGCGAAGAGTGAGCGGGTTCTCCTTGTCATCTGACTGTCGACTCACCGGTGCGCCTTCGCAGTGGCTCAGATTTTCCGCTCGTGCGGCCAGTGAACATGCCAGCGTAGACCTCTCACGAACAGAATCAATTAAATCTGGAGCAAAACAGTATATATATGTGTGTTTCATCCGTGTATGTGCACATGTAAGATACGATGAAATTCCCGCGGGAGAAAACCAGATGAACATGCCAAGTCCCTTGAACACAACCGTCCCGACCCACAATTCCATACCGCAGCAAATTCAATCACACTCGCTCCCGCTCTGTATAATCCTTGTGACTTTGCGTTTGCTTGCTCGAGATGGAATGACACTACTTTCGGGGCCCTTTTTCTTACGCTTGCGCTCCGTCTCGCGGGTATTAAGTCGTACACCATATCTAGAGAGTTGCTAGAAATCCGACAAATTGTCAATCAAGGTCTGCTTCTGGGGGGTGCCTAGTTACCTTGGATAGCTCTGTCGAAGGTTGTAAACCAGGGAATTCTTTGGTTGAATAAATGTGGAATGAACCGCCATAACACTCAGCCTGCACCGGCACATCTACTAAGCTTGCCGTGCGCGAAAACAGGTCGAAGATGCGGTAGCGGAGGAAAAAGTCGCCCTCAATTTTCACTGCGAGGTCCTGTATGGGTACATGTATCAAATGAGAGCAAGTTCTCGACTATGATAAAAGACGTACAGCAAATGGAAAGACAAGAGCCCTCTTGCCTTCATAATCTATACAAGCTGGCTGTACGAAGGTGGCACCTGAGAGTGCTGTAGTACATTTTATATTGTCGGGAATTTGGAATTTGTCAGGGTGGACATAGGGAGGAAGGTGGGGCAGCTTAGCATCTGACACGGGAAGCCTACTCGAACTGCTTAAGGGAGGTAGTCGATCAGTAGACAAGATTGAAGGTAGTATGTAGCCGCCAGAGGGGGGAAGAACGGGTTGCACTACTGGGGAAAGGTGGTGAGGGAGATGGAAGAGGGAACCTGGCTCGGATGAGCCATCGGTCTGAGTAGACACTGGAAACAGGTCGACATTGCAGAGTAAACCAAGGTTCTGTATGTCGCTGTTAAAAATGAAAATAAATAAGAGATAATGGAGCAGAAGGAGGAACGCTGAACTTACTCGTAGTCTTGAACTTCCTGTTCGGATTGATGGTCAGTACCCTCATCGTGTACGTGGTATAGCCTGAGCTGGACCACTGGTGGTGGGTCGAGAGGGCGTCTGTCTACACGAGCATACCTGCATGCATGACGGTCAGCCGGATGAAACGAGTGAAGGAGACACCGTGATCACTTTCGCCCCAGGTCTGCTTTTTGGATCTCGACGAGCTCAGCACGCACGCATTTTCCGCGGAATTGGCCAGAACTGAAATGGATGGGTGCATTGATGTATGATAGAGTCGTTCGACGTGTTGGCTCGTGCATCATGTGCTGGCGGCTAGCCAGGTGGGCGAATAAGACGGGTTGCGTTTGAAAGAGACGTAAGCTTTGATAACACTGTAACACTCTAAAATTGGCGTTAACGTGCACGATGCTTGCAAAATACTTTCTGAAGCAGACCGACGATCTTGGTAGACGCTAAATGGAGAATATGTTCCCATTTGCGTGACGTTACTCCAACCTGTGCCATTACCCCAAGTACTCGCACACAGACTGAACTGCCAGAGTGCCGCAGAGAGGCATGGATGAATCGCATGCCAACATGCACAATCCATGGATTGCTCCTCCTAATTATTCTTACCATGGCGTCATTGTCAAACCCCGTTTTACCCGGCACTTTGGCGCACACTAATGGACCCAGCAACATGGCGGCGACCATTCACACCACGTGTCGACCATGTCCTTGAGCCCACGCATCTCTATTTTTGTGTCAACTACTAAAGTACGTATTAAACACTGCCGTCCCATCGCTTGCCCTGAGCAGTACTCGAGTCGCGTCCAGATGTATGTTCAACCCAATTGCGACTTGGTGATGGGGGATTGGTAAACCGACACCGGTCAACGAGCTTGCATCCCTACAGCACCCCTCGACAGCAACACCACTGTTCAACCCATGAATGCCAAAATCCTCAAACGTGACACCACCAGCTGCTACCCAGGCCGTAGTACTATAGCCTACCGTCAGACGCATCTAGGCAATGACACCAGAACGACAGTCGGGCGAAGTGCATTCGGGGGTCCAAAACAATAAGGTATTTGTTATTTAATCTGAGTGTTATGACACCAGTAGAGCCCTTCTGATAAACTGCAAGTAAGGTACCAAGAGATAGGGAGAATGGCATAAACTTGGGAAAGATACGATAGGCGGGAACGTCAACGGAACGATCGTGACGACAAATAAAAGGATCGGAAATATTCGGATGGTAAACGGTACGGGCGCCTAGTATGTGCACTAGGTACCGTGCGGACGGACGGCTCTTCGTATCTTACATCTTCGTTCAGTAATTCAAGGAGCTATCCAAGCGCATGATCCCAGAAGCCGTCAACTCGTGTATCAACGCAATGCACAATGGTCTTTCTTCAAATATTGAAAGTGCTTCCATCTCGAGTTCAACGCTTGACTGAGTTTGGACTCTGGAACACACGAAAACATCTATAGCACATACGGGCAAAGCTAGGAAAATAGACTAAACCCTTGGTTGAAATAGTCACCTTCATCGCTGGCGGGCTGCCAGCCAGCGCTTTAGGCAAGCAACGCCAAGTAGCTCACACGTTTCCTATGGTCCCTAGACAACGTTCATTACAACAGGTTTGTCTCCGTGAAACGTACGTGTCAGCCCCTCTCCGAAATCAATATCGCCAGCGCTCCCTGTAGAAGTAAAAGGTTCCCTTCATCAGTTGCAACCCAAATATGTGATTTATAAAAGTTCGTAGAAGTTCATATCCATACATTACACCAATGATGTCCGTGCAGTACGAGGTAAGTTGACAACGTCAAAACTAGACATATTGACAAGTGTTCAAGTGAATGTCCGGCGCGACAGGATCAGGAGAGACTACAAGTAATAGTGGATTATCTATAGAATGCGAATGATATAGATGGGATATGAATTCATTACAGATTATTGCATAGGGTGCAGTTGAAATGAATTCTATTGCGGAAGGCGGCAGCTGGGGAGAGCATCAATAAACAAGAAATATATAAGGAGCGACAACGACTCACGAAGGACAATGAGCGCTGTAAATATGACGATGACGATCACATAAACAGTGCCGTATTTGATTATCTGGGGTCACATATGAGCACCCTTTGCTTGCCTGCCAAGATTCGAAAACACTCACTATCCAGCGGCGTTGCTTTTTCTGTTTCAGAGAATAGAGGGGAGCGCGAATCTGCTTGGAGGGCCGCAACCAGACTGTAGAAATATCAGCAATGCACTAAGGATGTCGCGGTAGACAACTCACAAAGTAGCATCGCATGCAAACGATCCGCATACGGGAAAAGAATGGGTGGGGTCAACATGAACAACAGGAAGTGACCAATGAGAAGGTCAGAGCTCCACAGCGACAGCTCAATGATCTTGACAATGAATTCACGGGCGGGTTGTGACATAACATGGGAGCCAAGACCACGTCCATACCAGCGTCCCGTCCACCACGCACGGTTCGTCTCGTCGTGCTTGAACTCACGCGATAGGAACACAGCGATGAGAACCTTGTGAACTGCACGCTGGATAGCGATGACTGCGATGATGCCAAGGACTGCGTGCGATGCATTCCAAGTCTCAAGGAACCACTTCAATGCCAGACCAGACTGTGTCAGAACTACTAGATGGTAGACATGCTGTATATACTCACCAGGAACTCAAAGAAGCCCAACATACCAACAACGCCAAGGATGTGAGCGGTAGATGCCATGACGGATCCGAATCTCGGGAACGTGGGGTCCATCATTGGACCAAGGAAGATGGAGATAATGAACTGCACAAGGAGGACTGCAGCGTTCCATACAATTGGACCGACGGCAATGATCGCGATTCGGATCAGTGGGTTTGGTGGAAGCTTGCCAGTCGAATCGGGGAAGGACTTGACGAAAATGTAGGCAATGGTAAACAGCACCGCCATCACGATAGGGAAGATGACCTCGGAAAAGATGACCGCTCTCCAACCGGCGCGTGGAACATCACCCGACATTTTATCTGAAGGGAGACCAAGCTTCTTCTTTTTGTATCCGGTAATCATAGTCCGCGACAGACGACAGTAACCAATCCAAGAGTTGTTATGCGAGCGCGAATTTCCACGAGACATCCATCTCAAGAATTCCCTACAACGCGTTCATCAGCAAAGCAGGCAGACAGAACAAAGGACAACAGACCGATAGTCGATCACAAAGTCCGCAAAAGCAAACTGATGCGGGTTGAACAAGAAAGGAGCGACGCAAAGGGCAAGAATTGAAATCCAGAAGTAGATCAGGTATGGCGTCCAAAGTGCCATGGTGACATAGAGAAGACTGATCAAGGTCCTCATGCCCAGGTAAATGCTCGGTCCGGCGAAACGAGAGAAGAGAATGCTGAACGAAATACGGGTAGTTGCGAATCCACGTCCTGTCGCAATGTATCGAGCACCACCAAAGGTCAAGTTGCTGATGATGGAGTGCGTGTAGATTTGAGTAGAGAATACCTCAAAGACAGGAGAGAGGGACATGAACTGCTTTCCAAGACGAATAATGGCACGACCCGTTCCACGTTCCACCAGTTCTGTAAAGGCGTTTAAACTGCACTAAATACAAGTGGATCATACATACCCTGAATGAACAGCGGCAGGAAGGCAATCATGAACACCAAGAAGATACTGATGATGCAACGGTGAATCCAATCGAACACGGGCGTCAAGTTGTAGCAGCCATCCATGCCAGGCAGAATAGTGCCAGTAGCAGAATACTGACACACCGGGATCGAAGAGTTCAATGTCCCCAAGAACACCACTGCATAACACAATCAATTGCAACTCGCGCATAGTCACAAGAGAAGACATACTTGTCACAATGAAGCACTGGACGGCCAAGATGACCAACATGTTGTTGATGTGGAAACCGGGGTGGCCATAGTAAAACGTGAGGAATCGGTCGATAGGCAGTTGCGTGCCCAGGTAATAATACTCCCGACTGAGCATCTGTTCTCCCATACCAGTGCCGATCTTCGTCTGGAAGTTGAGGATGGTACCGAAACCGAGGTCACGACCTTTACCACATTGGTAGTACTCGGTGTGCTTGATACGACCACCACGACCAAAAGCGTTCATGCCAGCATAGATATCCTCGTTAAGGTGCAAACCCTTCTGTGCCTTCGACACGCCACCACGAGTGTTCATGTAGAGCGCGTTCAGGAAATCAGGATGGCCATAGTGAAGCTTTCCACCGATCCACGCCCAAGCACGAGCAGACAACGTACCGAACGTCTGTTCCTTGCCAGCGGCAAGATCACCGAGAATACCAATGTTCTCCGAGAAGATGTACTCGCGAGCGCCGACGATAGCCACAGGGCTTTTCTTGAACTCTTTGTGACCATATTGTGCGTACGGGCTCTGAGTTGATACTGAGTACTCCTCGAACTCGCCCAGGATGTTGCGAATCTTAAGACATTCTTCCAGATAGTTATCTTGGTTAGCATCTATGAGTTGCAGGTATTCGCCACGATAGAAGACGATCGCGTGATTCTGGTTGTCTGACTTGCCGTCACCCAGAATGGGATTACCGGGGAGCTCAATGCGGAAGTTGGGGCGACGACGGCCAGTTTCAGGAATGAATTCAGAGTGACCATCGATAAGCGCAGAGAACAACCGCGATTCGCCACCTTCCTTGCGTGGTGGCTCCTCATCCAGGTACGCAATCTGAAGATCCGGGTATGCACGCAACAAGAATTCGGCGTTCTCGTGCTCCTCCTTGTTGAATTTGGAGTACCGTTGCATCGAGACGACGAACTTAAACTTGCGCCGAGCCATGCGTTCAAGCTCGCGTTCAAGTTTGTCCGTGTTACCGCCGAACTGCTGCACAACTTCGGGGTTTTCCACGCGGTAGAGCAATTTGATGGCCTTGGCATAGTTCATCATACCGGAGACTGTGCGGTAGAGCGTCTGCGCACGCAGAGAAGCCCAAATACGAGTCCGCAGGGTGAATTCGGGGGCAGCACTCTTGAAACCGATGCAGTAGAATGGCAGATCATCCATCTTTGACTGACCCTTCTCATCCGTGCCAAAAGGACTTGTGCCGTTGAACATTGCAGATTCCTCAGCCAAAATCTTGGTATCCTTGACGAAGTTGTCCCATTCAATGGGGTGGAGCTGTTTCAGGTACTCAAGTAGAGTGACGCGGGTATTCTGATCTTCCTCACGGATAATCTCCCTCAGTGACAAGAGAATCTGAAAGATGCTTGGTAAGTGCAACTTCGGATAGGAAAAATGAATCACAGACCTTCTCACTGTAATGTGGCGTCAAGACCGTGAACGTGGGCATGGCATCTACGGGTAGAGGCTCCGGAACAGCAGTCGTGAGCGACTGCGCAAAGAAGGAGATGCGCCGCTCGGCTTCACTACCCGGAGGGAAGAACTCGCCCTTGAAGCCTTTATCGCTCTGGGAGATGAAGAACGGCGGCGCACGGAGGCTGCGTTTGCCATCATGTCCCGAGTCAACTTGGTGGTACAACAGCTTCTGCACGTGCTCAATGGAAAGCAGGTGCTCGCGGTACATGGAAATGATGATTGCGTTCCAAATCTGCGAGACCAGCACCTGTAGAAAGATATCGTTAAGGTGCATTCAGGTAGAAATCGTAGAAAACTGACCTTCGGCTTGTACTTGACCTCCATATCCCTCGTCGCAAGCAGCTTCGCATAGATCCGTTTTGGTAACCTAGTGTAGATATCCTTCCATGGCGTCCATATCGACAAGCCAAGTATGAACGACCGCGCGATACTGAACACCGTATTCCAAATGATGTACCAAAGGAACGTATCGAGGAAAAACAGCACTAGGTCCATCACGTACATGATAGTCAGCGTGAACGCAGCTTGATTGGTGCACAGACTGGAGCCAAAGTACCTGTCGCCACAGTTCTGGATCTTCATCCCCACCATCACTGCAATGGGGTCACGGAAAGACAGCGTGAGGAAAAAATAAGACTCTGTGGCTTTGCATCCAAAGACGAGTGCCCAAAGCGCGATAGAGCCTAAGCGCGATTCTGTTCGCAGCCCAGGATAAGAAGCAGTAAATGTCTGACTGGCAAGGTATTTCCGTGACTTTCCGGCAACTCTGTCCCCAAACATGCGTCCAGACGGCATAGTCGCGAAGAGGAGTGTAGCAACAACCGAGATGAAGAACTGCACGATACCAAGGATGAGGGCGAGTGAACTCGTGGTCCCATTAGAGCTATTTTCCGCAATGGCAATGTAGAAGGTTGGGCCGCATGTCAGCGCGAGGGTGATAAACAAAAATAGCAAACGCCGGGAGAGATGGGAGGTATTATTCCAGGTAGTGGGGATATACGAAAACTCAGCGAGGGTCGCTGCAATCATAATGATTGTCGCAACTGCACCTCCGAGCGCAGTGACAGACCATGACAATGCCGGGGAGTTGTAGACTTTATTCAAAGGAAGTGAGATCTGGTATACTTTAGGGGAATTGTACGCGGTATAGAACCAGTAGAGAGAGACGTGAATGACCCAAATGCGGTTGAAGTTGACCAGGAGATGTCCAAAGGAACGTTTTTCATAGTATGTTTTGAAGAACGCACGATTCCAGTCAATGCTGTGAAACTTCATAAACCTGTGGGGAGGCGGAAGGTCCACAAGTCTCGTCTGAATTGCAAAGTCGGTTTAGCATACGATAGTAAGCAATGAAGAGCAACATACCTTGTCCGTAAGTATGATCCGAGCGATACCTTCTGGATACCAGAAGAGCTGATTGATATCATCATAACCAATAATATCTGCATGGTCTCTCTCCCGCCTCACGAATCGCCCGTCGACTACCTCATATCCTTGGTCCCGAATAAAGCGGTACAATGGCTTAATGACTGCTTTCAGGTATAAACCTTCAGGCACAGGATCCACCCTGTTCTGGCACTCAGGCGAACGATAATAGTCGTCCGCACACTTGAAGATGAAGCACAGACACTCGGGAGTAAAGCGCACTTGGGCGGCCTCACCCCAACAAAGAAGGTATAGCGCGATCTGGCGAAGACGATCGTATTGGCTCATGTTGTTCATGGCCTGGCGCCAGCGTTCCATGGCGGTTGCGAGCGATTTCTCATTGGAGGAACGGGCGCCGGCCCTGCGGTTGAGGCGCTGAAGACCAGGATTTTGAACGTGGCCCACGGCATCATCGAGGTCGAGTTGGGCCGCAAAATACCATTTACGGTAATTCGCATGCTCACCACCAATGTAATCTGCATGTAGCGTGAGGAGTGCCTGATTGGGCGACATACGGGATGCTCGGCTGTCCAGCAGTTGCATCAAAAAGTCAAACTAAACTAGTTGTCAAAATACGCAATAATGTTGAATAAAATAAAAGTTACCATGTTCCGCATAGAGTCTCGCTGAAATCCGAATTTCTGGGTCAAGTCCAAGAATATGTCTTCTATTTCCTCCTTGGATAGTGGGATTTGGCGCTCGGCTGACCAGGCGGGATATGCCTCACGGGCGCCTGGTGGCCCCGCGTATTCGGCCCATGCGGTTGCATTCGAATCTGACATACCCATTCTAGAAGGACCTAATGATTCTGAGGATGCCGGAGGATACCGCTGACCGTATATGTCGACATCTGAGTCTGTGTCAGGTTGTGCTTGAAAATCACACAAGTGTGAGTATGAGAATGGAGCAGTAAGGCGCTGCACGAACCGTACGGGTCGTAGTTGCCGTTGTGATCATAGTACCGCTCTGTATCATTGAGGCCATTGTTGCTGCTATCTGAAGCATAAGTGTCTCTACGACTGTAAGGGTCGACGTTGTCAGAGTCATTGTCGCTGTAAATGTATCTGCGAGGACCACCCGCTGCGGAAGTGAAAGGATCTGCATGATCTGCTGTTGGGGAGGAAGACTGAGGATACATTGTGACCTCTGTTTTCCTGAGTTAACAGGTCAACAGGAAGGAGAGTGCCGTGGTCAGGACAGAGCGAAGGAGTGGTGGTGCGTGAAGAAGAACAAGTGAGGTGTAACGTGTTGGTACTTACCAAGTTGCATGCCCGTCCTGTGAATAGCACCCTATTTCTCACGCGCATCACACTCCACAACTCGGAACTTCGGTTTAATTTTCAGTCATCCTCTAGTGCTACAAGTACTGACTAGTACTAACTAGCCAGCTATTCGTGATATCTAAAAGTCGACATGGATTCAATGCACTTGATACAACTAATGGGCATGCAAGCCGTTAGTATCATGCCTTGTAGATGACCCCCACGACCCGCAGCAAACCCTGGGAAACTGCGTCAGCCACATATAGGTTTACAACCCAAAATTTATGCGCGGGCTAAGATATTTTTTTTTGACAACCAATGTCGGAAAATGGCATATGATAAGATGCCTAGAACGACGATAAAGATTGACACGAGTCTCGCACTCATAATCCCTGTTTCATGTTCGACCTGGTTCCATTTGAAAATTATCCAAACTTTGCAACGGCGATTAACGAAGCTTACCACTGAGGTAAACGGTGAGAGGATCGGGATCGTAAAGTGCGAGGCGCCCTTCGATTTCGGGGAATCACACAGCAGTGTATAAATCAACGCAAGGAAGAGAAGCATAAAACATGCTACAAGAGCTGCCTGAATGAATAGAATGAGCTGCGCACAGGATCACGAGCAAGTTATTAATAATGCAACGCACGACGAACTTTTCGAGCCTGCTCTGCCGTTGTTCGCCCGCCCGCATGAGAGCCGCAATTTGTTTCTACGGTTTCGCGGTTAATCACCGAGAACGCTCTTTAAGACAATGCAAATACTCGCCGTCCGCTTCTCTTCCTCTTCTAGCCTCACTTCCGCCATTTCCTTCTGATGCTGGACACGTGTTGTCAGCACCGTTTCAGCCATCAGTGCACGCGCAGCCCAGTACTGCTCGACGAATGTGCGAGGCTTAGCAGCAACAGGTGCAGAGTACCATGTCGCCTTAGAATAGTCCAGCGTGTTGTTAGACGTAGAGGTTCTTTCCACAGCAAGTGAAGCACTCGCGATCTGCATCGTTCTCGACACTGGAGCTTTGCTCTGGGCAGGCACCAAACATTGGTTGACGTTGACAGATGCAACTGTTTGCATACTTGACTGTGGGCTGTTACATATCGTGGCAGATGGCTTGGGCTTTCTGAGCTTGTTCATGGTTGGGCGTAGAGCATGAAGTTTGTAACACTAGCAGACCAAACTGAAACCGAGAACCTGCTTTAATGAGCATGCCGGCATCTTGTTAACATCATATTGAAGGATTATCCGTATCGTTGCTCGGCCACAGAAGGGGCAACTGTCGTTCTTCTGGTTTGACTGGGAGAGACCGTTCGGCCGCGGGCTGTTGCAGTTGGCAAAGACAAGTCCAACGAGGAGTCCTTCGTCTTTATCTCAAAGCAATAGCAATAATAGCTGGAAGCTTCCAGCGACCTCCTTATAACAGGAGTTTACCATGATAAGACTAAAACAGTTGCCGACTTGTACGCTAACATGTCTTCATCAACCACCCCAGCACTTCCCTTCGCACAAACTCTCGCAACCATCTCGCATTTGGTCACTGACCCTCGTTTGCTAAAGCCACGCATCGGAATCGTGTGCGGATCTGGTCTCAGCACCCTTGTCTCGAGCTTGAAGGATGTGGTGCAACTTCCCTACTCACAACTCCAGGGTTTCGGAGAGAGCACAGGTATGTGATAAGGACGATTATGTATCACTGACCTCAGCAAGATTATCTACTAAGTGGTTGGCCAAAAAAGCATGCTCGCATTCGGACTGATGGGCAAGGATAATGTGCCTGTTGTTGCCATGCTCGGGAGGGTGAGTGGGGTGGAACACCAGTTCACCAGCGAGTTTATTGAAAGAGAAACGATGGCAGTTTCATCCGTACGAGGGCCACAAGCCGACAGTCGTGACGTATGGTATCAGAATCATGAAGAGATTAGGCGTCAAAGATGTTATCAGTAAGCGCACTTTGACTTGCAGGACAACACGTCTGATCCAATATAGTAACAAACGCTGCCGGGTCATTGACACCAGATATACCCGTTGGAACAAGTATGATATTTCATCCATACCAAGCCCGAGGCTGAACGATATCGCAGTTGTCGTTATTCGCGACCACCTCGCCCTTCCCAACCTCACTGGGATGAACCCCTCGTTTGGACCCCTCATATCCCCAGAATATACCCGATTCATTCCTCTGGGTGACGCATACTCCCCTCGTTTACGACGCCTTGCCTTCCTTGCCTCCCACTATCTTAACTTTGACTCTTCTGCACTGGCTGAAGGAACGTATGCCTGGGTAGCAGGTCCTGCGTATGAAACCCCTGCCGAGGGCCTTTTCCTACGAAATGCAGGTGCGCACGTAGTCGGTATGAGCACCATACCCGAAGTAGTGGCTGCGCGAGAAGAGAAGCTCGAGGTCATGGTGCTGAGCCTCGTTACTAACCAGGTGGTCGTGCCTGATACCTACAGGAGTATCAAAGCAGAGGTTGAAGCTGAGGTACGTGACCATGTGATATGAACACTCCGATCTTGATTGCTCCGTCGATGGCGGTCCCTGTAGCTTGCTGGTCAGCGCGTTGAGCTTCCTTCCATGGAGACTGCGTCACACGAAGAAGTCCTGGAGACAGGGAGACAAAAGGCAGAGGTGATGAGGAGTCTCGTTGAGCGCATCGTCGAGCTTGTCCCGGCGAACTCATGAATGGAGTCGTACTGTAGTCAAAACCCGCGTTTGATTCTGAACAACTTTATGACATGTGCTTGGGAAGACATCCTAAGATATCGCACCACTTCTGTTGCAAGCGATTAGGCCCTACGGCACGGTTCAGTATATAAGTACCTGTTATGGTTTTCGGCCGTCATTAACCATACCATTCCCGCGAATTCCTCTAATGCGCCAGCCAAGAGCAGCTGATTATCATTTGGCAGCACAACTCGGAGCATGCGCTGGCATCATATGGTCCTAAATCAGCCGCGACGGGGCGCCGCTATTCCACATGCCATACCCAGCCGGACCAGCCCAAGCAGGGCTTGAGCTTGAACTTCTACTCTAAGTTAGTGAGGTAAGGTTTTTACAAAGCATCGATTTTCCCCAGCAGCCGCTGGCTCGTCTCCAGTGTGCTCACGACATCCCACGCGCACGCCGTGTGCTTCATTTGTATCTTCCAAGCCCACGCTTACAAAAGGTCAATAATCATTTGATTCTGCCACATACTATTGCTTTTCTTCGTTTTACTAACTAGCCATGCCAGTGCAAGGAGCTACGCTCTTTACTGCTGTTAGACGCTCGCTGGGTCCGCAGAGCAGACCGCTGGCACGAGGCTTTGCGAATTCAATGAGCTTACGTGAGTAGTTCGCATGTATACTTAGTAGTGGGGGTGGCTCGAGCTATGCCTTGCCAGTGAAACCCTCTCGTTCTATGTGTACCATCGAAACCATGTACTGATTTGATTCTGACAGAATATGGGAAGAAGATTGCGGTAGCGAAACCCGTCGTGGAGCTTGATGGAGATGAGATGACGAGGATTATTTGGAAAAAGATCCGTGAAGAGGTGCGCGTTGTTTAAAATCTTCTGCTATATACTCTAACTCAGACGTGATTGCTACTTCAAGCTTATCCTTCCTTATCTACAACTGGACATCAAGTACTACGACCTTGGCCTCGAGTACCGTGACCAGGTACGTTCCCACTTCATAAATTCATTTTAATTTGCTTATTCACGCGGTGAAAGACCAACGACCGAGTAACCGTGGAAGCCGCCAATGCCATTCTC
>QLOO01002022.1:0-11782 GCA_003313855.1 Suillus sp. MG131 | reverse complement strand
GCTCGCAGGAAAAAAGGACATACCATGGCAAAACATATTTCGTTCTTTGTCTGAAATGACATTTCAAGTCCCATGAGAAATTGAGCTGCGGGACATGGCATCGACGATGCAAGACGTTTGTATACTTCAAGTTCGTTCAAAAGAACCTCTCCTGTAAAACTGCGCTTGAAATGGTCCTTTCGAACGACCTTGAGACACAGCAGGCGATTTGACGCTATGTCCTGTGCTCCCATCGCCTTGCCGAATGAACCCTGGCCCAAAGTGCACCAAACGCGAAAGGGGCCGTAGCAGGATGGCACCGGAGGAATTCGGGGCGCTACTGTCGTACTAGTATGTGTCAAGGTGAAGGTGCGAGTGGGGGCTGGAGGTTCGGCCAACTCTGAGTCAGAAGGGTATAGAAGATCAGGGAGATCTGAGTAGCCATCCGCGGCGCCAGTATCAGTAACGATAGACATTATGTCAGGCGCGTTGGGTGAAGCACTGGAATGGGGTTGTGAAGAGGATGAAGGAGAGATCAACTTTTGAGTGACCTTATGATCAGGATGAGGACAAGGGACAGTGAAGTGAAGGAGCGATTCGATGAGCGTATTTAATGGTTTCCCGGTAGGGCCACAACCATATGATGAGCTGTGGACATGCCAATTTGTCTTAGAGCATCCACAGCGCAAATATTGGCGACAGAAGAATGCCACTGCCAATCACGACGGGGGAGATTGTGGAGGCACACACTGTGGAACAATCAAAGCACGTTGCGACCACAGTCAAGCATCCACTACCGGCTGCCAAGTTTCCAACAATGCGTGTGATATCAGAGCAATGCGATGCCACAGAAACCTGCATGTCCGAATCTAGAACGTAAAGATTCGTAGCACCGGCCATTCTAGTTCAGTACTAACCGCTGTAAGGTGTGCTGTTATAGGCGTTTGACGTCTCCTGAATATTTATTCATTGGTATCGCAGGCCATTCAGAATGGGTACTCTCGTCACATAGGTCGTGTAGTGATAAGATGGTCCACAGCGATTCCCAATCTATGTCCGAAATCGCGTCATGGTTCGAGGTACAGGTCGTAACTTCTTTCGCTGCTGTCCGTGCAGGAAGCTATAGAAATGCTCGATAGGACACGAAACAAGATAAACAATTCAACGAGCTAGAAACGAACTCTCCGAGAGGCTGGTGTCGTGCAAAAACAAACAGACTTGAAAATACCTTCATAACCTCATGTAGGTCGTTCAAAGCTTCTCCCGCTAAAGCAGATATCATCATTATTCCTGTTGAACTACGAAATAAACAACGCACGTAAAGCTTGAAGGTGAGTGCTGCATTTCGATTTGCTAGTAGTGTCACTATGCTGACGGTCTGCTTGATTTACAGGCATACACAGAGGATAAGCCCTACAGCACTCACCCGCTTTCCCTCAGTTCTCCTGTCATCAACAAGCTTTTTACACCAATGGGTTCCAGACTGCTGTTGTTGGCGCAGGGAAAGGGCTCGCGAAAGGGCATTCATATACTTATCTGATGAATTTCAAGATCATGTCCCTAGCTGTGAAGTCGGTCGCTCGAGATGGTTTCTGCAGCAGCGGTATTGAAATTGAAAGTGTGTAAGTTCATACTGAGCAGAAGGATTGGACTCACGGAGTGGTGCATGAACTACGTCTTTGAGTAATAGCATAGCGGAGATATGAAACGACAGCATTTAAAAGCAGCAACAAGGCTGACGATTCAGACTAATTGTGCAAACTGTCCGTACATACGAGGCCGAGTGTGCGTCATAGGCGTCGCAGGATAATTTCAACAGATAACAATTAAAGTACTTACTAGACGTGAAATCCAACTTTCAGTCCTGCGCAGTCCAAGGACAACGTATTTCGATTCCATCGTGGTCGGATGTCTATGAGTGGGTGATAAGGGGGAAAATCATTTGTCGGCAGTTATGGTGGGAAACTCCGCTGGCGCCCGCGTGACTTGTACTCTATGACGGAATTGCAGACACCTGCATTTCATTCGGTACTCACAAAAGAGCTGAATTACTCGTCATAGATGTGCTCTGCTTTGATTTCATCGCAAAACACCCTCCAAAACCTGTGACTCCTCCAACTTCGAAGACCTTCAGACCAGGGCGTCATCGATAATCATTGCCCTTGATGCGACATTATTTGTGGTATTTTGCCATTGCCAGTCACTATTTAGGCGCTGACCATGCAGGTCACAGAGTCAGTTCATGGGCACTCTTTTGCGCCATGTCGTTGCAGCAATGCATGATGATATCCTCATTATTGTTGTTGGGGATCGCGGAATGGATAAGATGGGTCATCATGGCGGTGACGATGTTCTATATCAACTCCCTGGATATATAGCAAGGTCCCTCTTTCCTTTCCCTCTTTCCCAGTTCCAGAGGCCATTCTACCAATGATCATATTCCCAGACGCTCCGATCCTGCTTGCTTCTCAATCTTCCCATCCCATTCAATAACATCAGAACCGTCATTCCAGAACTTTTTAATCGAGATTTCCGATGGTTCATCTTTGCAGAAGGCCATGGAGCTCAACACAGCTCAGATCAGGCGCTATCTCGACGCCTATCGTTCTAGTTCATCTGGTAAAAAGCTTGAGTTGCCTGGCATGATTTATCCGTCGCCTGGTATGGTAGAAATGGTATGGACGGGAATCACCGTCTCATTGCGCTTGATAACTTTGCTCTGTTCGCATTATCTGCTTACCAGGTTCTCTGGGCTCAGCTCAACATTTTCCTGATGGGCGCTGTGCTCTCAACTCTGAGACGTTGAGAATGACGAGTGGGGAAAGTGGGTGGACGGCAAAGTCTGGTGATCGTTCAGCGCCTCTGCTATAGGATCGGTCTTAGGATATCTAACGCACGTTATGCTACGCGAGTATTTAGACGATGTCGCCATGCACCAAACCATACTCTTCGCTGCCGCCATCTCGTCATTCTTCGTCATGGTAGCTACCACCCGCCCACGGTCACCTTGAAATCCATGAAGTCACTCCTCATCTTTCTCATTTCGCACACCGTATCGTGCTCTTCTTCCTCATCTCGTCCATCGTGCCCTCTGCCATCATAGGCTTCACAGCTCCCACCTTCCGGCTGCGCTAACGCATACTTGGCTTTTCCACTCTCTTTGCTATATGCGCACGCTCATGGCTATGAGCACTGTCTGCAGAGAGGAAAAACACCCATATTATACTATGGCTTTTTATGCCTTCGAGTCATCATCAGCCCCACCTTCCCCGTTGTTATTGTAATTCCCCACATCGTCCGGCGTACACTCAAAATCTCGAAATTGGACTCTGGACTCGTTACAACGTTCATCCCGCTGTTGCCCGCGCCGTCCTTAATCGCTGGCACGACGTTCTGCATGCTCGAATGGTTAGACTCTGCAGGTGTCCTGGGGGATATGGGAATGTTTTGAGAGTGACGAGGACTGCTGCTGCTGTTATCTTGATCGGGGTTTGTCGGTCTGGTGGACATCACCTGTTTGCCCTGCGATTTCAAAAGCCACCCGAACGGGGGAGCTGCACGGGAAAGACTAGAGTTCCTGTGTTAGGCTTTGCCAACGCGTTCGGCTCTCCTTATGTCGCGTTTTGACTTATCTTCAGCTTGGTTCGCCAGCCGCCAGCCACCTTTATGAGGTAACACATGACGGCACAAGGTGTTTGACGTTCCATTTTCAGCTCGTGTTAGAGTTTGCAGCTGATACTTCAACCATCTGTTTATGGGTCAACCATGGTCAATCCACTTTGTAACATGGTTATTATGACCGCTGGCAAGGCCTTCTTATGTGAAATTTTAGGGGGGCAATGTAAACGAGGGGATCCACGAGGGTGGCAAGCCTACACTGGGATGGCAAGTCCCCGGCTTCCGCACCAAGCGCACGCTACTTACTATCGTTTTAGCCAAACTCTTTGCACCAGGCGCTCCGACGAGATACAATTTGGCTTAAACTGGAATTGCTCAGTAAGAGAGCCCGCTGCATTATGACGAAACATGCCATGCCGGCTACTAGTGACGTCACCCCTTAGAAGTGGACCACGACATGGTTTCAGGGGCGCCTTGCAAGCGATCAATGATGAGGCATAACTCGCCTTCTTCGTAAGTACCAGGCGGGCATAGTTTATTTGCTGACCCCCTTCTACGACATTTGATTAGGGTGAGCTGTCCCATAAGGACCTAGAAGGAATTGTTACAGCAAGGGAAGCAACTCGAGGTTCGACACAGAACCGAAATTATAACATGGAAGGGACACTTCATAACTGTGGCCCCGGGATATTCTAAACTCTGTTCTTGCGACAGTAACGTCCTTGTTGTCACAAGTGAATCGTCTTCCTCACAATTAGACTGTTCGAATCGAATGATTTCGTCAGGTGGTTATGAGGGGTATAAAAGTTCTCATGACTCTGACGGGATCCGACATCGACATCGATCGCTCCTTTCGATCCCAACATGCAGCTTTCACATGTCTTTGCGACACTCATGGCCTTTGTCGCCATTACTGCGGCATATCCAACACCACAATTGTTGATGAGATGTGAGGATTCATGTGTCGCTCGACTGAGTGCGATTGATACTGATATGCTATGCAGCATTGGCTAGGCGCGAGATACTTGCCTCTAAGCTCGATAGCCACCTTAATAATAGGGCCCTTGGCTCTCCCGACCCACTTGTGCTGCTTAATATGGCGCTCAATTCCGACTCTGACAAGCCTGATGCGGACTCGCCTGACAAGCGCAAGGAGCTTGACTCCAATGGTCCTGGGACACCCGATGCGCCTAATACTAGGGACATCGGCTTGCCCGACCAGAATTCTCTCAGATCTCTTGGTTCGCTCGGCGCGCCTAGCACGCGCGACGTGGACTCACTTAACAAGCGCGGGAAGCTGGGCTCTAGCATTCCTGGCATATTTGATGCGTCGAGAAATAGGGGCATCAGCCTTCCGAGCCCTCCGAGTTCCCCCAGTTCTCCTAGTTCTCCACGCTTTCCGAGTTCCCCGAAATCCCCGAGTTCCCCCAGCTTTCCAAGTTCTCCGAGTTCTCCGAGTTCCCCCAGTTCTCCAAGTTCTCCAAGTTCTCCGAGCTCCCCAAGCTCTCCTACTTCTCCAAGCTCTCCGAGTTCTCCAAGTTCTCCCAGCTCTCTAAAGTCTCCAAGTTCTCCTAACTCTCCAAGGTCTCCAAAGTCTCACAGCTCACCCAGCTCTCCCGATAGTCCCAACTCGCCAGAGTTGCCGAACTCACCGAACTCGCCCGACTCGCCTGACAACTCGCCCAACAACCTCGACTTACCTAGCAAGCGTGGGGAGCTTGACTCTAACGGTCCTGGCACACCTGATGCGCCTAATACTAGGGACATCAGCCATACCAGCTCACCCAATGCACACGACGCACCTGACAAGCGCGCGGAGCTTGACTCCAACGGTCCTAGCAAACCTAGCTTGCCGGACAGGCGCGCTGAACGGGGGTCCTAATAAGTCGAGTCTTCACTCTGGCGGTTCTGACAGGCCTGATGGTCTCGATGGTCTTGAAGGGCTTTGTTTATTATATCTTTATGGAGGATGCATGCATGTTGCTATATAATTTTGCTTATCGTCAGGAAAATACTATCACTTGATCCTGAATGCAAAATGCACTCTAGGGCTCACCGGTGCACCACTCTACATATATTTTATTCGGAACGAACAAGTACTAGCATATGTTGAATAAGACTAGCAATTCAGATATTAAGCCGGCTACTAGTGATGTCACCCCTTAGAAATGGACCACGGCATGAGCCTTGCAAGCGATCCATGATGAGGCATAACTCGCCTTCTTCGTACGCACCACACGGCCCCAGTGACTATTACATTTAATTTGCTGATCCGCTTCTACGACATTTGATTAGGTTGAGCTGTCCCATAAGGACCTAGAAGGAATTGTTACAGCAAGGGAAGCAACTCGAGGTTCGTCACGGAACCGAAATAACAACATAGAAGGGGCACTTGAGCCCCAGAATATGTTCTCACAATAACATCTTTGTTTATGGCAGGCGAGTCGTCTTCCTCAGAATTAAACTGTTCGAATCGAATGATTTCGTCAGGTTTTTCTGAAGGGTATAAATGTTCTTGTGACTCTGATGGGATTCGACATCGATACCGGTCACTCCTCTCGATCCCAACATGCAGCTCTCATATGCCTTCACGACACTTATGGCCTTTGTCGCTATTGCTGCGGCATATCCAACACCACAACTGTTGATGAGATGTGAGCATTCACGTGTCGCTTGACTAAGATTGATATTGATATACTATGTAGCGTTGGCCAGGCGCGAGGTGCTTGCCTCTAACCTCGATGGCTACCTTGATACTAGGGCCCTTGGCTCCCCCGACCCCCTCACGCTACTTAGTATGGCGCTCAATTCTGACTCTGACGAGCCCGACGCGGACTCGCCTGACAAGCGCGAGGAGCTCGGCTCCAACTCTCCCGAGGAGCGCGTAGAACTTGACAAGCTGGGCTCTAACAGTCCTGGCATATTTGATGCGTTGAGTAATAGGGACATCAGCCACCCCAGCTCCCCCAGCTCTCCTAGCTCCCCCAACTCTCCCGATAGTCCAAACTCGCCAGAATTGCCGAACTCACCGAACTCGCCCGACTCGCCCGACAACTCGCCCGACAACCTCGACTTACCTAGCAAGCGCGGGGAGCTTGACTCTAACGGTCCTAGCAAACCTAGTTTGCCAGACAGGCGCGCTGAGCAGGGGTCCTGATAAGTTGAGCCTTCACTCTGGCGGTTTTGATAAGCTTGATGGTCTCAATGGTCTCGAAAGGCCTTGTTTATTAGATCTTTATGAAGGATACATACATGTTGCTATATGGTCTTGCGTATCATTAGGAAAATATGGAAGGTATACTGGCTTGCGATCTTCGAGGGCAACATTACATCAATCGAATCGTGATCATAACTAGAAATCATCGACAGCATCCGAGACGTGTGCACTGCTTACACAACCCATTCATGTCTTCCACCCTCCAGCTCACAAATACTGATCCAATCCATGCCCTCTCAGTTTCAGTGATCGTACCCCTAGCGATGCACACGCACACAGGCCACCAATCGACATTCTTATTTATCCAGGAAAGCGCATTTATCTGAAAGACGCTTGGCTTCCACTTTTCGCGTATTTCTGTTCTAGAACTTCCCTCCCTTCCATTCTCCCCCCAAACCAACTCATTCCCGGCAAAATGTACTAAGAGCTGCCCTATCGATATCCTTATATTCCGCGGTGTTAGCGTTTGGAACAGCTGCGTGTGGAGCGGTGTTGAGGTGGCATTTAATAGTGTGGAAGATCTTTGCGCCTAGGTATTTGGGTGCCGGGTTTGGGTGTTGTAAAGGAGATCAGAACGTGTCCAACAGGTTGCAACGTTGGCTGAGACACGGTGGACACGTGTACTGTCACTGCGTCCATTGCGGTAGCTTTGACGTGTTTAAACTCTGAATTGGGGAGGAGTACCTTTACGAGCGTGTAAGTCCGCTGCCTTGCAAAGGAAAACAATGCTCTTCTAATACGTCGATTTCATCGCTAGTCACCTGCCTCAAACAGATGGCCAAAGGCGCCGGCGAACGCACACCGTGCTTCGTCTTATTGTCCGTCTAATATAAGCAAGCGCTCATGTCGGATCATTACGTCCGTATCCCGTGTCCGTCGCTCCTTTCAAAATCAGCATCACCCTGGACCTGCACCTGATTCCTCAGGCTGGTGTTCCATCCTGTCATTCAACCCACGACGCCAACGGGACTCCATGTCCGACTCACTACCACCAACCCCTGCCTGTTCGCACACAGTAAGCGTCCAACTCCCCGACCTCCTCTCTTCATGCACGCCCTTTGAACTACGCGTAAATCGACACTGTAGGTCTGTGTCTCGAGCGAGCGAGGCTTGGTTGCATGAGGTAGGGTTGGGGTTGAAACTGGAGTGGAAAGGGATGAAGGTTGGGTTATGGGCTGCTTTGTGTTATCCTGGTGCGGATTTGACGCAGTTGAGGTTGGCGGTGGATTTTTTGAGTTTGTTGGTGTATGAGCAGGAGCGGGGGCGGGATGGTTGTTGTGATGAAAATGACAATGAAGATGAGAATGACGTTTTTGATCTGTGAGTTCCCATGACTCACGGTCCTTTGATTTCCCTGACAACGCGTTCGAAGGATATCTGACCGACTCAGCCGCGTCGCGTACAAAAGTCCGGCGTGGTACATCCGTTTCCACCGATCCATGCGCGCGTATCACGATGCAAAGCGACGTCTCCGTTCGCTGGATTCGACATGCATCCCGGATCTGGAGACATATATTGACCTGCGAAGAAACGCGTCAGGTTTGAGGATGGTGTTTCACTTGATTGAATACGCAGGGGGATTGGATCTCCCGGAACAGGCGTCTTCGCATCTGGTATTGAAGCAGTTGACAGACCAGGCTTGTGACATAATAGCATGGTCTGAGGTACGCGTTTGCGTGAAGTAATATACACACTCTTAGTATTAACGTCTGTCCTAGGACGCTATTTCATGTGCAAAAGGCATGACTCCAAGCTCACGACTCAACATCGTCACCGTCCTGATGAAAGACCGGAATCGTTCGTTCGGGAGTGCACTCGCGTACGTGGGCACGCTCGTGAAGCAGAGCGCGGATGCGTTCTTGGCTACTGAGCGCCAGTTCGCTGCGTGTGCTGTGAAGAGTGACGATACGAGGCGGTATGTGAGGGGGTTGCGGGATTGTATTGCTGGGAGTGTGAATTGGCTGTATGAGACGGAGAGGTATCTAGGGACGAAGGGGAATGAGGTTAGGGCGTTTGGATGGGTGTTTGTGCCTGTCTTGGATTGATGTTCGTGTATACGTACGAGTTTGGTGTAAGTGTTGTGTGTATTTCGATGTGAAATGGGAGGCGTGTTGGAGAGTTTGGTCGACTTGATTTTAACCACAAAGTCTGATTTAATACATGGAGCATATCTTCTACCGTACTATAAGTCGAACTCGCTCAACACTTGCACCGACATCTTAAAAAGTATAGTGTTAAAACAAACAAGACATGAAGACCGGAGTTACAGGCCTATCGATACTGAGCATCATTAGGACCTGCTTGGGATTCTACATTCTGATGCTTGCGCTGCCTAAAGAAATTCAGAACGTGTACATACTTCAACAAAGAGCGAAGGATTGCATACCTGACGTTACCAATGGAATTTCCACCGCTTAGAGTCTCCAGACGCAGCGGACCTGTTTAACATAGGGAAGCGCTTCAAAAATGACCTTGGAGGTGTGGCTAGGACCGGAGTGGAAGCTGAAGCAGTAGCTATTTGAGGGTGGAAGGAGCCTTGAGGGGGGAAAGATGGGGAAGGGGATGGAGCTGCATCACGGGAGTTGATGGTGTCAGGAGGAACTTGGATTCCATCAGGAGATGTGCGGACTGGAGAAGGACTTTCATGACGAGAGTGGCCGCGAGGATGCAAAGATGTGGAGGGTGAGGCGACATCATCATGCGAGCCTACAGTTCCTGATGGAAACCCGGTTTCATCTGGTGGCTCGTCCGGTGCTAGTGTAATGGCTGCAAGAGAATCGGAGCTTGCCATTGGCTTGAACAAAACTTGCATCAGATACGCTGCTGTATAGACAAGACACAAATTTATTACCTGGTCGATGTAGCTCGTGATGTTGGACGCTGGGGAAATAAATGAGGGTGACACGGTATGCGCCATGATGATAGACTCCTGAGATATATCCCACAGAAATATTGTGTTTTCCTCACCACCTGTGGCGACAAGCTGGCCGTCCGGCGAGAAGGCTACCGTGCTCACCACAGAGGCGTGCTGGAGCACACAACCAAAAGGTTTGCGGGTGGAGGTGTTCCACAGTCGCGCAGTGTGATCCGCAGACGCACTGGCTATCAGCTCGCCGTCAGGGGAGATGTTCAACGAGGTGATGATGTCTGAGTGCGCGCGCAGTGGGGATCCAAGTTGGGCACCAGTCGGTGCGCTCCAGAAGTAAATTTGGCCATCATAACAGGCAGAAATGAGGCAACGACTGTCTGGAGACCAGACTATGGAGTGCACTAGGCTGTCGTGAATAAGTGGTTGCGTTTGCTGCTTGCCGGTCGCTGCGTTCCAGATGCGAACCGTCTGATCAAATGATCCACTTGCAATCTTGGTTCTATTAGGAGAATAGGCCACTGTACATACTGGGCCTTGGTGATCATCGATGTCGAGTACCAGTTCCCATGTTTCCGCATCCCAGATCTTTAGTGTGCCGTCGAACGATGCAGAGGCGAGTCGTTTCTCATCAGGTGAGAACTGTATGCAAATGACCCAGTCTGTATGATGCGACAGACATTTGATGACCTCCTTCGTGTCTGCGTCCTGTATGATGATCCTGCCATCTTCCGCCCCACTCACGATTCTACTCCCATCCATTGATACAGCCAGTCCAATAGTCCTACTAGCATGCCCCTCCAACGTGTTTTCATGCTTTCCTGTTTCCACGTCCCAAATCCGAACAGTCTTGTCGTTGGACGTACTTATAACTTTCACGGTTTTCGAGAATATTACTTCTTGTATCGAGTCAGTGTGGCCTCTGAACGATCGGATTGGAGATAGGGATGGACCGGATGGTTCCATGTGGTTGTTGGCTGAGTAGACGAGGACCTGCAAGTAGATCAGTTGGAAGGTATATTAGCATGAGGCAACCACATGGTAGCATATGGAAATGGTTAGGGACCGGCAGGAACCACAGCCGAGAGCCGAAAGAGCAGGCGCTTGTTATACATTGTCGAAGAAATGTGTGACCGACGATTTCTTCTCGCAGTACCAACTAGCGTTCGTACCTTCCAAGCTTCATGCATATCTGATACCAGCATCTCCAACTTGGCTGATAGGACGCGTTCTCTGACACCTGCCCGTATCAAGCAGTAAGATATCCATCCCTTATGTCACTCAGACAGACAGGGGCGTCGTGCTAAGGGAATTGGGGGATGCTCGCAGTCATCTACAGTCATATAAGGCTTGGGCGCTCGAGCAACGATCTCCAAGTGGGATCTAGCCTTCAGGTTCTCCTGGTGAAAGGATTCGAGATCCGAACTGATGTACTGAGTTTTCTGTACGAGCGCAGCAGTGACGAGAATGATCGCTTGTGTGGCGCATTGGGGTATTTCGATTTCTGAATGTTGATGGGAGGACGTGTTGAGGCCCCGTGGCCGATGCGATCTTTAATGGGGTCTAATTTCGCATCAAGCGAAAATTTCCTGCGGACATCTGTGGCCGCGAATGCACGGCGAACAACAGTCAATGACGCAATTGTTGCAGCCGGACCATATAGGCCGGCGAGGGCGAAGGCGATAGCTAAGATTACATTGAGACAATACCAGAAAAGACATGAAGACAGGAATCATAGGCCTATTCATACTAGGCATCATGAGGACCTGCCTGGGGTTCCACGTTCTGATGCTTGGGCTGCCTATAGATCAAATTCAGAATTGTTCATACACCAACAGCGAGCGAAGATTTGCGTACGTGATGCTACCAATTAAATTTCCACCTCTTGGAGTCTCCAGACACAGTGGACCTATTCAGCATAGGAAAGCGCCTCCAAAATGACTTTTGAGGTGAAGATAGGGCCGGAGTGGAAGCCGAAGCAGGAGACATGTGGGAATGAGAGGAGCCTTGAGAGGGAAAAGATGGAGAAGGGGACGGAGCTGCATCACGCGAGTTGATGGCTTCTGGAGGCACTTGAAATACGTCCGGAAGCTCGACTGGAG
>QLOO01002019.1:0-15889 GCA_003313855.1 Suillus sp. MG131 | reverse complement strand
CACCCAGATATGAGTGGTCACTGAATTGGTCCTGATACCTGAATGATGTGATGGGTACCACAGCTTGGTCATGTATGATATCTATAGATGAAGGTTTTTACGCGTTGTAACATTGGAGCATTACAAATCGATTAAGCAAAAGTGCCGGGTAAATGTAGTGAAGAGTACATACTTGGTTGCATGTTCGAAGTTTGTGTCCAAAGGCACCGTCTCTAGGAGCCAACATCTCAGCATAACTAAACTTCAACAACAGCAGAATCACCATTAAGTATGCAACAGATGAAAGACGAGTTATTGATTGTTATAACGTTAAGTACCCTACTATGAAATCCAAAAAAAAAATCAAAGCACTGAGGAATTGTTCGTAACAAATGCATTAGTGTCATGACATCACGCCTACTCCGCGGTCACAGCCAATGGGGGCTCGATCTGTTCCACGCCGGCCATGTGCATCCTGCCATAGAGGTCAATACCAGTAACAGGTCCATCAGTCATAATGGACACTCACAGAGTCTCATCCTCAAGCTCCGTGTGGTCAGTAACGCGAAGGTACACCATCGGTGCGGCAAAGATCATACCAGCGACTGTGAGGCACCACGTCGACAGGAAGATGTTCATGTATCTAAAAGCAACGATCCAGCGGTTCGTTCGCAAAACGGACGGATCTTGAACTTACGGGAGACTAGCACCATCGGCAGCCCAGACACCTGCTGCACCCGTTGATTGCAGGGACTTGTCTGCGTGGGTTCTTGATCAGCATCGAAATCGTACTTCTGATTCAAGGTCAATACGTACAGAAACCAGTGAACACGGCCAGCTTGGCAGGATCGTTCGACATTGCGCCCATCAGCCAGTATGCATATGTCTGCCACATCGAATCCAGGAAACCATAGAAGATCATGAGCCAGACATGGGCAGCGTAGTTTGAGTCCGAGATATCGATTTTATAAGCGCCTTTCGCAGCCTCCTCAGCCCGGGTATATGTCCTAAGGATCACATTGATGTTAATCTTGACATGCAGTGCGGTAAGATGAATTACTTTTGGTAAAAGTATGCCCAGACGTGGACAACGAAAATCATGAAGAACACGAGGACCCAGCCGTAGAGGGCACGGACTCTGCGCCGGACCTTCTTCTGGTCAAGGACAAAGTAACCAATGAAGATCGATCCAAAGATCTGTGATGTCCAGTACATGAAGTTGTTGAGACCTCGAGCACGGATGGTGAATATTGCGCCATTGTAATCATTGAATTCTGCATCATTTGTCAGAAACAGCAACGATCTTAAGAAGAGATTACGGACGCCAGGTGTAGAAGTAATTGCTGGCAATGAACATCGGGAAGAGGAGTATGATCCAAGGATCAGTCTTCAGAGCTACGAACAGGCTGAGGAATTCCGTCTTCCAGGATGGATGGCGGACCAGGTTCACTCGCGTTCCGTCCGTGCGGATCATTTTGTCCGGGTCCACCATGAACAGCGGGAGAAATACGCCGATGAGGGTCAAAATCAAGAAGCCGACCTAATGCACCATCAAATTATGTTGGCAACAACGGAACCGATGACTTACATATGTGCCATTACCAACTGAATCCAACAAGGTTGGTCAGTTCCGCACTGAGATAGCAATATTGTCCCCTTACCGCTGTTGGCCTTATAGTGGAGGGTATAAGCGTTTACACCTTTACAAATTCAATGCTTCACTTACCGTACTCTTGAAATTATTTCCAAATGCGACAGCAGATCCGACGACCCCTCCAAGGTTGAAGATGGACCAAAAGATACTGATGAACATGCCCTTCTGAGCCTCGGTGGGGTATGACATCATCAAGGAGCCCTGCGCCGTCCAAAGAAAAGCTGCACAGATGCCAAGGATGGCACCAGATGCGACAACAAAAGCACCGGCACCCGAATGAATGTTGACAACGCTAAAGGGCGATATTTGAGAATGATTAATCATGATAGATCGATAAGAAAGCACCTTACAGGAAGGCAGCGATATACAAGGAGTAGCCCCAGGTGCCAAGCATCAGAGTCCGTCGAGCACCAAGCACATTGTTGATCGAACTATGACAACAGTGATCAGTATAGGCAAAAGTAACAGTGACGGCCTGACATACCCGGAAAAGAACCCAAAAAACGCAAAAGTCGCGTACAAGGCCGCGTTGGCGTTGGCCTGGTCCTTACTGTTCACTTGACCTCCACCTCCGAGACCACTAAGCGCGTTGAACATGCCGGGACACATGAAACAGACAAATCCCAAGACCGAAACCTGGGTTACGGGGTGTTGGTAGTATCCCCTCCATCCCGCCGGACGTTCAAAGATTTCTGCACGCTGAGAACCAGAGTCTTCGCTGCTGCCAAGTTTCTCGATTTCTACCTGCGCATCAGACATGGTGGTGAAAAAATGTAACCGGCAACAACGCGGACCACGAAGGCCATTGATTCAGTTATTCTTATAACGGAGCGTTATCAAGCGCTCATGTGGTATGAAGACACCACGCGGCACGCGGCGTATCGAGACCCGTGGCAAAGGCAGCAATTGCATGAAACGGTTAGTGCCAAAATAAGCCATGCTGGCGAGAGAAAGAAAGGGAAGTGCCACGCCCTAGTTACTGCACCCCGTGATTGCCAAAATGACTGGCTTGCAGCTACATATAGCAGCTCAGAGTATGCGCATGAGCAGACGCGAAATGAATCGATGTCCGAGTCTTCATCGATTTCATTACGATAGGTCGCGGCCATTATGAAAGGGCCCCTAAAAAATTATTTTCCAAGGCCGCCTACTTATCCCAAGGTGCGCCGGCAAAGGTCTGAAAATGGTATGCCCACTGCCGATATCTGTCCATCCGAGGTGAGGTACCGGCGCACCTACCAGTGTGGACGAGTAGATTGACGTGAGTGTAGGACAAGTCTCTCATGCATGTCATTCCGAATGTGATCCCTTACCTTCTCGTGCTTGTTCTTAGCACATGGTGCATCAATGCAACTGTCGAGACTAGTGGCGATTTCGGAGATGTGAACCATCGAGTCTTGTGACCACTGCATAGCATGCACAGTCCAAATGCAGTAACTCAAACACACAAGCTTAGGTCACACCAGTTTTTGTATATTGTACAATGTTCATGCTTCTGACAATCAATTTGCGATCACCAAGCCACCCATGGATCTTGCGACTCCACATAGCAACTACGAACACCAATCTCGAAGGTATGAAATCAAATACACGTGTACTGAATCTCTTGCTCCAACATCATTTGTCACCGTCCTTCTTAGCGAACTCACCGGCAGGAAGTTCTTCGGCGTTCGGTCGTTCTAAACTGGAGAAACCAGTAAGTAAAAGGCAAGGCGACACAGAACGACTGACAAAGCCTCATCGTCAATCTCCGTGTGGTCCTTAACGCGGACATAGACCAAAGGGAAGGCGAATGTCATGCCAGCAGTGACTAGGACCCATGTGGAAATGAAGATGTTCATGTATCTGATAAAGAAACAATTCGATGGCCGCATCCTTCTGGAAAAGAACAAAGCTTACGGTCGTCGCAGAGCGTCGAGGCGCCAAGCGATAGCGGATCCAGAAGACTGGAAGCACTTGTCTGGGGAAGTAGAAGGTCGTTAGAACAGGAGCTATTACGTGGCTTTGATGTAAGAACTTACAGAAGCCAGCGAACACGGCAAGCTTTGCAGGGTCATTGGACATAGCTCCCATCAGCCAGTAGGCAGTCGTTTGCCACATAGAGTCGAGCAGACCGTAGAAAATCATGAGTCATACATGTGCAGGGTAATCGGGGTCATTGATATCTATCTTTATGGCAGTAGGAGGCTCTGAGGAGCGGGTATAGGTCCTTTGAAATTGACTGTCACATCCGAGAAGAAGTAGATAGCGACTTACTTTTGGTAAGAATATGCCCATGTATGGACAGCAAAAACGACGACGACTACGATCGACCAGCAGAGGAACGCACGGAACCGCCTGCGGAACCGCTTCAAATCAAGAACAAAGTGACCGATGAAGAATGAACCGAAGATCTGAGCAGTCCAATACACCAAGTTGTTCAGGCTACGGGTGCGGATGTTAAACAAGGCGCCGTTGTAATCGTTGAACACTGCAAAACGCATCAACCTCCCGCAGCGCCATGTTCCTGTGATGCCTGACTCACGCCAAGTATAGAAGTAGTTGCTGGCGAAAAACATAGGAAACAGGAGGACAATCCAGGGGTCCGTCTTCAGGGCCACAAATAGACTGATAAACTCAGTTTTCCAAGAAGGGTGGCGGACAGGTGTAACTTTGGTTCCGTCGGTGCGGATCATCTTATATGGATCTACAAGGAAGATGGGCAAAACTACACCAATGAGGGTGAGGATGAGGAACCCGATCTGCGTAGTGCGATCAAATCAATCAAAAGAACTTGATCACGAATACAGCGGCCTACATAGGTCCCGTTTCCAACTTTGTTGGCCTAATTTCTGTCTGTTCATATGGATCGTGACAGCTTGCATAGCAAAGATGATTTACCATCGAGTGAAAGTTCGTCCCAAAGGCCACCGCGGAGCCAACGACAGCTCCCAGGTTAAAGATTGCCCAGAAATAACCGATGTATGTCCCCTTCTGAGCCTCAGTGGGATACGCCATCATCAAAGATCCTTCCGTCGTCCATATCAAGGCCGCACAGATACCTGAGATGGCCCCGGCAACGACTACAAAGTCACCAGCACCAGGATGTATGTTCGTTGCACTATCAGACCGGATGAGTGAAGGTTGAAAGGTGGAAGACAAAATAAACGTGCATGTGGGATGCGATGTACAGAGGATATCCACACGTTCCGAGAAACAGGCAGAGTCTAGATCCAAGCACATTGTGCACCGAGCTTACGGGGGCATATTAAATGGAAGTGACGCCGAGCAGTGCGTACGACTAACCCAGCAAAAAATGCAAAGAAAGCTAGGGTAGCATAGTGGGTGGCGATTGCGTTAGCGCTGGTAGTTGCATCAACCTGGCCACCAGCGCCAAGACCGCTAAGGGCGTTGAATATCCCCGGGCACGTAAAGCAGACAAAGCCCACTAGGCAGACCTGTGTGATTGGGTGAGAGCGTATACCTCTCCATCCCTCGGGACGTTCGAAGACTTCCGCTTGTTGAGTAGCCAAAGTGTCAGATCCGCTCCTGTTCGCCTTTTCCTCCTCACTGGTTGACATGGCGGAAGGAATTTCGACAAGGAAGAGGCGTGACTTGCAAAACTCGAGTCTCAAGAGCGTTCATAATTATATGGCGGATGATCAAATGACAGGTCTGCAGATATCAGTTATGCGTTCTGCGTGGGACGCAATATGGAGGCTCGACACTGGACAGGCTGGCTAACTTGAGATTCGTACCGTTATATATGTTCTTGGGCATGGCCCCAGGTGACTGGCAGTCGACCGTGTCAAATTATCTTCAGGTAGCCTTGGCCATTGGCTCCGGAAGTCAATAGGAGTGGAAACGGCATCGGGAAGGCACTCTGCTCCATCCAGAGAACTTGGGTCGTGAATAAGTGTACCATGAATATTTCGTGTAAATATAAAGTTTCAGAGTGAGCACAACTTGAGCGCGCTAGCGCTCACGTGGTCCATGGAGGCGTGTCGATACTCGGCGCCCGCGGGCCGCGGGCCGCTCCTCAGGTCCAGGCCTCAGCGCTCAGCACCAACCGTCAATTTGCAGGTGATCAGTGCTTCTTCGAAGGACAGACAGCTGCGATCAAACGGCGATGTTCACAGCTTGACGGGACACTGTGATCGTCAATCCAAAGGCTCAAATGTTCAAAGAGGAACGTTCGAACCAAGATGCGACCAGTATACAAAAACGCCGAAAAAAATACATATGTTTCAAACCTGCACACCGAGAAACAGACTTCAATTCTGTTGTGATAACAACTTAGCTAAGATCAGTTAGATGAATTTCCAAGGAAACTATCGACATGTGAGGAATCCATGATGAATCTTGAAGACATGTTCCAATGGAACAAACCTGTTGTTTGGCAGCGTGCACAGTCAAAGAGGAACAGATTTTGACTCTGTTGTGGTGACAACTACTTCAATAAGACCACTTAGGATGAGCCTCCGACAAAACCATCCACGAGATAATTGATTCGTGCCATAATAATGTATGATTCCTCCCAATAGCAAGACAATTACAGATACTCGAAGATACAAAAACAACAAAAATCTCATTAGAGGTTCATGTGTCAGGGATACATCTCTTGCTGCGCGAACACATCGCTTTATATCTTCTCTGAGGGTCCAGGAAGTCTCTCGACGTTTGGGCGGGCCAACCTGGGGAAATCGATTAGATACATAAGGTAACAAGGCAACAAATTAACTCACAGGGCCTCGTCGTCCATCTCCGTGTAATCTTTTACACGCGCATAGACCAAGGGGAAGGCGCATATCATGCCGGCAGCTGCTAGGACCCAAGTAGAAATGAAAATGTCCATATATCTAAATGAAAAATTTCATGTCTACAACCTTCGTGAAAATGATAAAGCTTACGGTTTTTGCACAGCGTCAAGGCGCCACACAACAGCGGATCCAGCAGACTGGAAGCACTTGTCTTTGGAAGATTAGAAATGGGCTTGACTTCAATGTGAAATGATCTTACAGAAGCCAGTAAATACGGCGAGCTTAGCTGGGTCATTGGACATAGCGCCCATCAGCCAGTAGGCAGTTGTCTGCCACATAGAGTCGAGGAGACCGTAGAAAATCATGAGCCATGCATGTGCAGGATAACCTGGGTCGTTGATATCCATCTTAACAGCTGTAGGAGGGTCGGAGACGCGAGTATAAGTTCTGTGGAGTTAAGGGTCATGTTGGACAAAAGATGGACCGTGACTTACGACTTACAATTGGTAGTAGTAGGACCATAGATGAACGGCAAAAACGAAGACCACTACAATTGACCAGCCCATGAATGCACGGACACGTCTACGGTACCGCCTCAAATCCAGAACAAAGTGACCGATGAAGAATGAGCCAAAGATCTGAGCAGTCCAATAAATGAAATTGTTCAGGCCGCGGGTGCGAATGTTGAACAGAGCGCCGTTATAATCATTGAATTCTGGACAAAAGGCATCAGCCTCTTGTAGTGCTATTTTCCTGTAATGTTTGACTTACGCCAAGTGTAAAAGTAGTTGCTGGCGAAGAACATGGGGAACAACAGGACAATCCAAGGGTCCGTCCTCAGGGCTACAAATAGACTGATAAACTCAGTTTTCCAAGAGGGATGACGGATAGGTGTGACTCTGGTTCCGTCAGTACGGATCATCTTGTATGGGTCTGCAAGGAAGAGGGGCAAGATAACGCCAGTAAGGGTGAGGATCAAAAATCCAATCTTTAGCCATATGATCAAAACACCCATAGAAATGTCTTTACAATCACAAAGGTGCTCACATAGGTTCCATTTCCAACTTTGTTCGCCTGATTATCTGTGTATGAACATCGTACAGCTCAAATAAATAGGATGATTTACCGTGGAGTTAAAATTCGACCCAAAGGCCACCGCGGAGCCAACGACACCTCCTAAGTTAAAGATAGCCCAGAAGTAACCAATGAACGTCCCCTTCTGAGCCTCGGTCGGGTATGCCATCATCAAGGATCCTTGAGCCGTCCATACCAATGCCGCACAAACGCCTAAGAAAGATCCAGCGACGACGACAAAATCACCTGCACCGGGATGTATGTTCGTTGCACTATTCCATCTTGCGTGAAGATTAAAAGGAGAGAGTAGAAGAAAGGCGTACAGATATGACGCAATGTACAGGGAATATCCCCACGTTCCAATCAATAGACAGAGTCTAGGTCCAAGCACGTTGTGCACGGAACTAGGCAAATCAGATAGATAATCCAAAACGCTGAGCACTGTGCGCGACTGACCCAGAAAAAAATGCGGAGAATGCAAAGGTGGCATAGAGAGCAGCATTCGCGTTTGCGCTGCTGGTTGCATCCACTTGACCACCAGCGCCAAGACCAGTAAGGGCATTGAACATGCCCGGGCACATGAAGCACACGAAGCCTACCAAACAGACTTGTGTGGCTGGATGGTAGTAGACACCTCTCCATCCTCTGGGACGCTCGTAGATCTCGAGTTGGTGAGTAGATGAGGTTTCAGATCCGCTCGCATGGGCCTTTTCTTCTCCAGTGGCCGACATGGCAGAATGAAGGAGGCGAGACGCGCAGCTTTTGGTTCCGAGCTGCCGCGTTTATAATTATATGGGCGCAAAACCAAATGAGGCCCGCAGGAGCTCTATATGTTCTGCGGCAATATGGAGGCTCGACAGCTCAGCTTGAATGTGCCGTTATGAAGTTCAGTTAGGCATGCATTATGCCTCAGATGTGACAGGTGACCTATGCAGCACCAACTAGAGGTCTTCCCAGGTCTCCGCTTGGTTCCAGAAGTTGATAAGTGTCTGACGAATATGAATATGCTTTGGGAAGGTGCCACATCAATCCGAATCCGAATAGAGAAATTTAGGGTTATGGGGGTTATCGATTCCACTACGTTATCGAACTTGATAAGTAACGTCGAGCGCTTCAATGATAATATGTGGAGGCAAATTACCGTGTCACGTTCCTGACCATACAATCTCCTGGACGCCCGCATACGAAATATTGCGACCCCCATGCTACCGCCCGCCACCGAGTTCCAACAGGTTCCAAATACCCAGAAATGAAGAGCACTAAGAGGTTCAGTCGTTGAGACGAGCAGAGCCCTGCAGAGCCTCGAGGACGGGTTCCATCGGAAGGTCACACGTCGGAGATTAGATAATGTTCGAAAGACCCGGAGAGATCCGAACTACTCTAGAAATCTATGATGACGATTTGTCAGCACGCAAAACTCACTCTAGTTATAATTTCCAATCCATTTTGAAAACATGCACCATCATTCACTGTACAAGGATTTCTTGGCCACCCTCCCCGCGGAGCACGGTCAACAGATTGGTGTCAGATCCGATTCATCCCATTGTTCTTCTAGCACCCAATCCTCACATCAGTTAGTTACCCTGAGCTGGCATACTGGTCGGTGCAGATAGCCTCCGTATGTACAGACACTCGGAATTCTTGAACTTTTTATAGTGAGTTTCCATCAACTTTCACGTTCAATGGACTGCGCGCGCAGTTCCTTTTGACACCGATCGATAATACATCCGGTGTGCAACTGCGACCTTTCATCAAAACTCGCTTCTTTATATTCAATTTCATGAGCGCACTGCACAGTGCCTGATTAAGCTTACTGGTTGAAGCTAGATTGAGTTGCGGTCAGGTACTCCGCTGTTGGAGCTGGAGCATGCTGGACGCGTTCCATTTTCTATGGTCACCTGGATCGGCTGCATCATAACACGCTTCGGTTCAGGCTTCCGACGAATGGCTGTGTTTTTGACAAGACTCTGAACAGCCCATGGTGATCACCACAACTGAGTCCTCAGTGGACTCCAGATCCGCGGATTGCTATACGGTATTCGAAAACATGAAATTTAAATCGATATGGCTGATGAGACTAGTGAATAAGCATCTACATCTACATCAAATATCAGGGGCGGTGATCAGCATCAACAGCGCCAGCAGGGGCGAAGTCGTCCCTGAACTGTCTGATGAGCCTGCAGGACATGTGTATATCCTATTTCGGGAGTAGCAGCGAAGTACGAGGCACTGACATCGATACGGTTTGTTGCTGGCAGTCGTTTGATTGGATGTCTTGGACTTGAAATGTAAAATACCGATTCTGAAGAAATGCGCCATATTATGGCACGTCACGGAATCCTTGATACAACAACTAGACGCGCTAGGTAACCAAAACTAATATGATACAATTTCTATTCATCGCAGCCGCTGACCTTATATACATTGACAGGACATACTTGATAGATTACTCTAGTGCCCCAATCAGAATACGGATGGGGCAAATTGACATCCCTTCGTTCAAAACTCGGCAGTGCGCCAACTGTCCACAAGGTCTGAATGGACGTGAGACCGCGCCGAAATACTACAAGGGAAGATCGCAGGACAGCTGAAGCAACGAGCCTGTTAGCAACCAGGGGATAGAATGACACCAAGAAATCAAGTACCGGACCACTCCCGCGATGAACTCGGGAGTGAAGCTGATCACTCTGCCCTGATCATCTTTAGCAGGAGAAATATCCAATGTAGCCAACATGGTCGCGATAGCGGACCACGCGGAGGCATCAGCGGTGTACCGCCCTGATCAAAGTCTATCTGTCAGCGAATCCTGTAGAGATGGAACTAACTTGAACAAACCTGGACATATACGCCGACCTAGACCGAAAATGTATTCTGTGGGGTCATCACGGGTCAACGCGCCATTATCGTCGATGAACCTCTCTGGTATAAAACGAGATGCGTTAGGATACCGCTTTTCATCCCGTGTAATGCCCCTACAATCAAGTCAGTAAGACGAAAGCTGGGAAGAACATATCGGACCATGTGTTGTACGTGATGATTGTGCCTGATGGACGGTATATGAATGATCATTCTGTTCATAGGACAAAAAACAGCTAACCTTTTGGAATGAAATAACCATCGTATACGTCATCACTCGTAGTTGCATGTGGTACGCCTATGAGATTATCTTCAGTACAGGCCAGATCTCTCTTTACAGGTAAGAATACCAAGGGGTACAACGGGCTGCCACCGGAATGTTTCCCGCACAATCGCATCGATGTAGGGTAGTGATGGTCTGTCTTCGAATGTTGGCAGCCGATCTCTTCCAATCACTGAATCGATGTCCGCTTGTGCACGTTTCTGAACGTCTGGATATAATACCATGGCCAAAACAAAGACCATCAAAGTTGACGCAGTCTGTAATGAGGATAAGCAGGGGACAATATCATGGAGTTATCAACTTACTGACTCATATGAAGCTGTGTGATGTTGGTATGTTGAGATCACAACTTGGCTTGCAAATCAAGTTCACTTACCCACAATAGCAGTAGTAGCTGCTTTTTTCAAGGCATTCTCGAATGCAGGTTTGAATGCCTCCTCTTGCATCTCCATCCGTCGCAAATTTTCTGCAACCATTGAAGATTGAGCGAAGGGCGAGCTGTCGGTCTTGGCAAGGGTCGAATCAATGTCCGGAACTAAGAGAAAAACAAGTACTCGCCATATGCTGCTGCACATATCGAAATGGCACGTTTTTCATTTCAGTCACGCGCTCGAGCGAAACTCGAGCACCAAGCTTGATTGAGGACCCCCAGCACCAGTCAGGTAACTTGAGTACTGCATTCCACAAAAGTGCATGTCATATTAGCGCTTTCTCATCTAGGAAAGTTGAGCTCACAGAAGGGGAAGGTCTTAAGCATCAACGCTCTCTCTGGGGTCAACAAGGTCAAGCCAGGAATCAATGCATCTATCACAATCTGCACCATAGGATCATCACGAGCACTGATATTGTAGTCATACACAGTTGACATCACAACAGATAACGAGAATCTGTGAACAGGTAAATAATAATTATATGCGTAAAAAATTCATTGACTGACGTTGCGAAGTGGTGATGATAATGTCGAGGGTCATCGAGTAGATTGACGACCATCTCGCGAGCCCGCCCGATCTGCATTGGGCGAAACTTCACTGCAGACTCTGGACGGAAAGTTTGATGGAACAGTCGTCGGCAAAGACGCCATTCATCACCATAAGGAATAAATGCAAAGTTGACCGACCAGCCATACCTGCAAGAACCTCAGGTTGATTGAGTAGAAGAATTCTGAAAGAACGCACGGCTCGAGTGTGGCCAAGTATGGTCGATCAGAGTAAATCCGAGAACGTTTGTCCAATAAGGCTTCTGCAATGGGCTGAGAATTCACCACGACAATTTCCTCGTCTAGAATCCGCACAAAGATCAAGTCCCCTGACATAAGTGATGATTTATACCATATATTGCCCTATACTATTTGCCCACGTACCATACACAGCAGCCCATTTAGTATAAGTCAACCAAGGCTCGAGAGCGTTAACAGACAAGACGTTCCCTATCAGCGGGAGCGGCACCGGGCCAGGAGGAAGAGAAGGATTATTCTTTCGCTTCTTGATAAATCGCTCAAGCGCCGTGGCGGCGACAAAGCAGAGAGGGATGCCGGCGAGGACAGCAAGGTGACCATTGACTGCAGAGGTCATGATTCGAGTAGTGGGTTAGCAAACCGTAGATAACGCGACCGTCCTTATAACTACGGGGAAGTAGTAAATTGCCACCCATGCGACTCGGAGATGATTTTGATATCGCTATATATACACTGCTTCACGCTCAAATCTCAGCGATTCTGCGGGGCGGATTCTGGCCAGATTGGGAAAGGAAGGATGTGATCATCGGAGGAGAACGCATACACGAAGGGCGCTCCTTACTGGTCGGCATTCGATGTCCCATTACCGCAAATCTCGGACGAAGTGTGCGAGCTCAGCTCGAAAAAAGAAAGTGAATATCTGGCAGAGATTGCTGGTGAGTCTACAGGCATATCTTTCGAGATAATACCACGCACAACGCGTCGCTCACGAAACAACCCACATGCAGGAACCCAATATCCAGTATTCAACCCTGAGGCGGTACTCGACAGCGATCCTTGAGCTTGGCTGGACCGAGTTGTGTAGCGTGAGGAACTGTATGCGCAAAAGTTGCTGTCCGTAATCTGAGAGTGCGCAAGAGATCATTGATATCTAAAGCCGCTCATAAGCAGGTGGATCCGTGACATTGCAGAAGATCCTAGAGTACGACTTTAGTACGAAGAGCACCGTTTAGGCAAACCTAGTGCTCACATGATTATGTAAGGATATGTCTAGTAAGCTGCCAGACCTGTCATGTCACCACGTAACGGTACACTGGTACGGTCGAAGTCTCCCGTTATGAAGTCTAGTTGCCCGATGCCTGTTTCTCTGCCATTCGAATTCCACCTTATCCCAAAAGGAATGGTGTTCGTTGTTTGGTGCGTATATATTTGAGGTATTTATGTTTTCATTGTTATTCAAGGAGAGTGCGGCTGCGCGTCCGGGTAAGCATTAGAACGGTTGTCAGTGGTATTTATATATTCAGTACAACACTACTTATTCGTCGACTTGAACCTCTCCAGCTGCAGTGGGTACGAGCCATCTCACAGGTTCTTTTTATGATGGGCCGTGTATGTGACGAACTCGATGAAGACATTGGTTCATTTATTCATTTCGCGTCCGCTCATAAATATTCAGAGCTGCTATAACCATCGATGGTGCATGGCATTAATGTTGGCGAATACGGGGTGCAGTTCCCGTTCTTGCATTTCGCATTCTCTCACCGGCATTGCTGATTTTAGCATTGGCCGTTTCATCCAATTGCTGCCTGTGCCACGGCTCTCGATACGCCGCGTGCCGCGTGGTGTCTCCATACCACATGCCAGTGAGCGCTTGATAACGCCACGTTATAAGAATGGCTGTCTCAGTGAGCTTCATGGTCCGCGTTGTTGCCAGTTACATCTTCCAATCACCATGTCCAACGCGCAAGTCGAGGTCGAGAAGCTTGGCAGCGGCAGCAGCAGCGAGGACTCTGGTTCTCATCGCGCAGAAATTTTCGAACGTCCGACGGGATGGAGGGGATACTATCACCACCCCGTGATCCAGCTTGTGATGTTGGGACTCGTGTTTTTCATGTGTCCCGGCATGTTCAACGCGCTTAGTGGTCTCGGAGGTGGAGGCCAAGTTAACACTCAGGACCAGGCCAACGCCAACGCGGCCTTGAACGCGACCTTTGCGTTTTTTGCGTTCTTTTCTGGGTGTGCCAGGCCATCACTGTTACTTTTGCCTATACTGACTATTTTTGTCGTAGTTCGATCAACAACATGCTTGGTGCTCGACGGACCCTGATGCTTGGCACCTGGGGCTACTCCTTGTATATCGCTGCCTTCCTGTAAGGTGCTTTCTTATCGATCTATCATGATTAATCATTCTCAAATATCGCCCTTTAGCGTTGTCAACATTCATTCGGGTGCCGGTGCTTTTGTTGTCGCATCTGGTGCCATCCTTGGCGTCTGTGCAGCTTTTATTTGGACTGCGCAGGGCTCTTTGATGATGTCGTACCCCACCGAGGCTCAGAAGGGCATGTTCATCAGTATCTTTTGGACTATCTTCAACCTCGGAGGGGTCGTCGGGTCTGCTGTCTCGTTTGGAAATAATTTCAAGAGTACGGTGAGTGGAGCATTTAAATTTGTAAATGTGTGAACGCTCATATCCTCCACTCTAAGGCCAACAGCGGTAAGGGGTACAATATGGCTATCTCAGTGTGGAACTGACCCACCTTGTTGGATTCAGTTGGCAATGGCACATATGTAAGTCGTCGGTTCCGTTGTTGCCAACAGAATTTGACAGTGCATTAGGTCGGCTTCTTGATTCTGACCCTCATCGGCGTATTTCTCCCGCTATTAATGGTGGACCCGGACAAAATGATCCGCACGGACGGAACTCGCGTGAACCTGGTCCGCCATCCATCCTGGAAGACGGAATTCCTCAGCCTGTTCGTAGCCCTGAAGACTGATCCTTGGATCATACTCCTCTTCCCGATGTTCATTGCCAGCAATTACTTCTACACCTGGCGTTCGTAATCTCTTCTTAAGATCATTGCTGTTGCTGACAAATGATGCAGAATTCAATGATTACAATGGCGCAATATTCACCATTCGTGCCCGGAGTCTCAACAACTTCATGTACTGGACATCACAGATCTTTGGATCGATCTTCATTGGTTACTTTGTCCTTGACCAGAAGAAGGTCCGGCGCAGAGTCCGTGCCCTCTACGGCTGGATCCTCGTGTTCTTCATGATTTTCGTTGTCCACGTCTGGGCATACTTTTACCAAAAGTAAATCATCTTACCGCACTGCATGTCAAGATTAACATCATGTGATTCTCAGGACATATACCCGGGCTGAGGAGGCTGCGAAAGGCGCTTACAAAATCGATATCTCGGACTCAAACTACGCTGCCCATGTCTGGCTCATGATCTTCTATGGTTTCCTGGATTCGATGTGGCAGACATATGCATACTGGCTGATGGGCGCAATGTCGAACGATCCTGCCAAGCTGGCCGTGTTCACTGGTTTCTGTGCGTATTGACCTTGAATCAGAAGTACGATTTCGATGCTGATCAAGAACCCACGCAGACAAGTCCCTGCAATCAACGGGTGCAGCAGGTGTCTGGGCTGCCGATGGTGCTAGTCTCCCGTAAGTTCACGATCCGTCCGTTTTGCGAACGATCCGCTAGATCGTTGCTTTTAGATACATGAACATCTTCCTGTCGACGTGGTGCCTCACAGTCGCTGGTATGATCTTTGCCGCACCGATGGTGTACCTTCGCGTTACCGACCACACGGAGCTTGAGGATGAGACTCTGTGAGTGTCCATTATGACTGATGGACCTGTCACTGGTTTTGACCTATATGACAGGATGCAAATGGCCGGCGTGGAACAGATCGAGCCCCCATTGGCTGTGACCGCGGAGTAGGCGTAATGTCATGACACTAATGCATTTGTTACGAACAATTCCTCAGTGCTTTGATTTTTTTTTGGTTTCATAGTAGGGTACTTAACGTTATAACAATCAATAACTCGTCTTTCATCTGTTGCATACTTAATGGTGATTCTGCTGTTGTTGAAGTTTAGTTATGCTGAGATGTTGGTTCCTAGACGGTGCCTTTGGACACAAACTTCGAACATGCAGCCAAGTATGTACTCTTCACTACATTTACCCGGCACTTTTGCTTAATCGATTTGTAATGCTCCAATGTTACAACGCGTAAAAACCTTCATCTATAGATATCATACATGATCAAGCTGTGGTACCCATCACATCATTCAGGTATCAGGACCAATTCAGTGACCACTCATATCTGGGTG
>QLOO01002018.1:0-11967 GCA_003313855.1 Suillus sp. MG131 | reverse complement strand
GATCTCAACGATGGCTAGCATGGCGGATATTAACCTTCAGCTCATTGCCAGGCAAGATTATACCGATAAAGGAGACATCATACCTAGTGGAAGTCAGTTTGCTGATCACGGAGCCTGGAGACTTCACCTATGCAACGACACGGTCAGGATTGCCTTCCGCGACAATGTTTTCGACGTAACGGCGCATAGCAGCACTTGACCGCATGCCATGGGTGATGGTACCAGGGAGTGATGTGTAGTCTGACACAAGAGTAGGCCGGTTCAACGCTTACCATGTGGCTATGTTCAAACGTTCAAGCAGCATGATTTTGATCTAAATAAAGGACTGCGTTCTATTTCCGGTGTCTGAACTAAATTTGTAACCCTATTTGAGCCTTTGATCCGACTGCGCTTTCCCCAATTTTTTTTGCTCGCTTCCTCACACACCAAAACCAGAGCGTTCCTTGTTTCCTTTCTTCTCTCACCACCGCAGAACTTTGAGACATGTCTCGTTCCACTCTTTCCGTGCTTTTGGCCATTGCTGCCACGTCGAAACTCGCCCTTGCTCAACCTGACCCAGCTGACCCAACACCGCTTGTCGATAAGACCTATGCCTACCCGTCAGGAATTGTGAGCTTCAGGTCTTCTGATTGTGTGCCATGTCCACTTAGAATCAACGTCTAAGCCCTACCAAGTCGACTACAACACCGCTGCTATCCGTGGCCCTCAGGTCGGCTATAACATCTGTAACTCCACCACAGAGAACCAGAGTTCCATGTGCCAAACCTCAATGGTGAACCACATTGACGGTCGGTATCTTATTCACAACTCCGCACGTGTTTATCGCTCACAATGTCCAGACTTTTGCTTGTGGGCACCCCCCAGCCCTAACTCCACTATCGGTGATACCGAGCAGGAGGAGGTTGCATGGTGCACAAAACCCGGCCATGGCACTCGTCTCATTCCCAATGGTGCCCTCCAAGGTGTTCAGTATCTCGTCACATCAGAGTACATTCAAATCGCTGGTTTCATCGACCAGACTCAGGTTAACATGAATGCTCAAGACTACGGAGGAGAACTCGACCCCCACGGTGCTGACCTTGTGAGTCTCCTACTTTTCCCGAATTGACTTGAATTGACTTTTATCCAGCGTGGGAATCCTCTTGGAGGTTTGATGTACTCTAACGCGTTCCCAAGTAACGGTGGCAACAACAACTCCTACCAGCAAGTCATCGACTGGACAAAGTAAGTCATTCAGCTCAACTCAATTCCCGTTCCCGTTCTCACGCACCGCAGCTTCATGGGTGGCAACGCCTTCTGTATCACAATATGTGATCCTGCTTCTAGCAGCGCGAATCAGTCTGCTTACTGCCAGAACATTTACGACCGCATGGGCTGTAGCTACAACATGCCCAACAATGCTCAGAACGGTACCTTCGAGGTTTGCGAAGCTGACCTCAAGACCCCTGCTGGCGTCTACGTCACCGGCGGCGTCACCATGACCTACACGCAGCCAAATTCCGGTGATGTCAACCCTCCCTACACCGCTGTCATTCCTGCCTCCTCCAACTGTGTCACTTACGCCAGTGCTGCCCTCTACACTGGACTCGCCACCGTGACCCCTACTGGCGTCTCCGCTTCAACGGGTAGCGGTACAGGTACCGCTAAGGCAACTTCGACTGGTTCGAACACAGCTGGCGCTGCTACTTCAACCCAGAGCGGCGGTGCTGCCACTCTCGGCGTTTCCACCCTTGCTGGTGTCACCGGTACCCTCTTCGCAATGATCTTCCTCTCATGAATCCAGTGTGCCATTGACTATCTCATTTAGCCTTGCATATACTAATATACCTGCACCTGTACACTGACATTCATGATAGTGATGGGTTATATGTTTTGCCTTTACTGAGATGATTGTTGTTATATCCAACGATGGACTTCATTTTTTACTTCGATGCTTTGGGATGTCGAGTGGCTCATGTTGTTCAATATTACGGTGGCCCACAAACTGGAATATAGCAACTTGGTTATTCTCTCATTTGGTGTGTTCGCGCCTATGTTCACGATGGATGTGGGGGCTGCTTCTCGCTATGCGGTAATGAATCTCGGATATGAATTTCAAATGTAACCCGTCAACCGCTTACAGTGCTAGTCTTAATTATGATTTACATACTCAAATCACTCGAAGAGGTATGTTCACAGCACATCTTTACAACACAGATATGTTTGTTTGTACATTCGACACACATTTCTCCTCCTCGCCCTGCTTCCCTGACCAGCTACCCTTTGCCTGCATCGGTGAGTTTATTGCTCATTTTATGCCCGAACTCCATGCAAGTATCATCTCCGTTGCCTTGCATGCAACAGCCTTCATCACCCCCGCTATGATGAACCATGCGGGCTCCTTCAGGCACCAATTCGTTCACACAATAGAGTCTTACACGCGTCGTTCCAATCGTGCACCCACGGTCAAATAAGATCTCCGTGCGTCCACATGAGTCTAAATATACTCACTTCGGGGAGTCAGGCTTTCGACTTTTTAAAGGTCAAAGTCAAAATTCTGCTGATGAACAGCGCGCTGACTGGTGTGTTTTGTATTATGGATCAAATGTCGCAAAGCTTACTGCAGTTCAAAGGGTCGTTTCGATGAGTAGCAACCGTCATCACGATGCCTGGTTTCAAAAATCCTGGATTACATAGCTAATCTGCTGTTGGTAGTTGCTGGGTGTGCTGCTCAAGTTCATGGTGAGTGCGCTTCTCGACCAGCTTGTTGGTATAATGACTGTCACAGCGGTAGATTTCGTGATCGTTCTTGTCATATGATCTGTATCCTCTAGACCTACGGTACTAAATAGTAAGTCATCAAATCAACGATTATATCTAACCTCAGTTTATCTATTCACACGCGATAGACAATTGCAGATTGAGTCGACTGCTCGTCCTGCAAAAGTTTCTTCCTCAAGATCACGATACCGACAGACCCTTCATGTATTCTACCCATCTCGTTTAAAGTTCGAAGCTCCTATGAAGAATATTGTGCGCCAAGTTCCCTTCGTCGACCCAGCTCACTCCCCGCTTCTGATGATGAAATGTCAGTGGTGTTCACTGTTGGCTTCCAGACAAGTTACGGTCCTGGTTGAGACTTGTCTGCTGTCAGTGAACCAAATGGCTTCTTATGATTTTTTTACCCAAAGGGTTTTGTCGTGGTAAATTCATATCATCTCCTGAATTCTGTTTAATAGACTTTACCCCACGCATGCTCTGGTGTCTGATCATGCACGTGAGACACTTCCGTATACTTACATAAACCAGTAACGGAAGCTATGTGTGGCTCCAACTTTATGATTTTCTGCTCAGCGCATCGGCCGCGGCCACTCTATCCACGACTATCTGACACTTTAACCGTGGTTAACTTCATGGCCGCCACTACGAAAATGACCTCTTGTCACCCCAGTGTCGCCCTTCTCTCCGAACGTCCATGTTGGCATGCCACTACATCAAGTATCGTGACGTCAACGCCAGACTCCATTCTCTCACTCCCTGGCGCCCAGCGGCGTTCCTTCCAGACCTTCGCATTGTCTGACGTGGCCCCTGATTTCCCGTACATTGGTAATGAAACATACGGGACATGCAATCTTCATGACAGGATTTTATCTCCGCATGTTGTTACTACGGGCCCGACTTGTCATCTCTTGGGAACCAATGAGTCACACCCATATTTTGCAGTTACATAAAATGTCTTAGGCAGCCAAGAGCCTTTCGTTCACCCCTGCATTGCTGAACCACATCATTTCTTGATCTGGTAGGGCAGACCGGAAGAAGATACTTGTTTCTATCACAAGGCACATGGCGAGCGACTGTGTACCTGTCAAGGTGGGTGAAGATTTACTCGTTGGGTGAATGGATGGTGCGAGTCTGAAATAGGCACCAGAACAATCCCATGAACGGTATGTATGAGGACGTCGTTGGTATGTTCAGCGTAACAAACAGCTAATCCATAATTCAGTAAAGCTCGAACTATGATCATCGACAAACAGGGAACTTATGTTTCAGCGCCCGAGGCTACGATTGAGGTTAGCCTATCATCTCGGTCGATCACACGTCAAAGTCTTCATGGCGCGTTGCACTTTGGATAATCGCATTAATATATCAACCCTTTGTCGCGCCCGGCTTATCATTCTACGTAACAGGGTCTCAGCTTACTGTGGATCCCTAGCGGATGTATTCTCTCTCCCAGGTTAAAAGTCTATTCCGAGTGTATATATACAGGCATACTCTCTGGTCGCCTACACTATCCTGTTGGTTATTCTCACCTTTTCCCAACATCTCATTTTCCTGAATTTGAAGTCATGTCATCATATAACTCACAGACAAATTTGTCGCTTGAAAGGTCTCGTCTTGTTGGAATGATGTTGGGGTGTGTGACCTACCGTGTGTTTTCGTCCACACACGATGATTCGGAGGTTGACCTATGTGCCACAATAGGGGTATACCTTCTCCTTACAGTACAAGCCGTGACTGCTCTCTTGCAACGCCCCCGACACGGACAGGAAATTGCAAATAGTCGCCGCACGCTTCTTTGTTACACACTCATCACGTTCGCGTTGGAGACGATAAGCTTTGCTTGCAACGCAAAATATACGGAGATGATCTGGATAGACCTTCGTGGTGCGCACGGTGGCCCTGTCGCGCTGATCCACAATGCAATGAATTATCGTATCAATGTTTTGGCGATATGCTGGTAAGCTCTTTTGCCTATTCGCCTACAGACAGTTTTGACGGTCTCGTCGTCTAGTGGTTATGTCACGGAGTGGTTGATGCAAGCCTTGCTTGTGAGCTGAATGTTTTCCTTACGTGCAAGCTTTATCTTGACATGCTTAGCTTTACCGATGTTTTGCAGTATGGAATTGGACGAAACGCGTGGTGATTTCCATGGTCGCCATCTATATTACCATGATTGGTACAGTCACATGGTTCACCAAACGGTAGCAGTCACTAACATCTTGAGCAGCAGTAGCCATCACGGTCTTGGTCCGGGTGGGTACTGGGACCCAATTTTACGGTATCAACACCACGTTTATATACCTCGGCATACAAGTGGCGCACACCATGCTTTTTACCATTCTCATAGCAAAACGTTTGCTCTCCATGCGATCCCAGATGAAGCAGGCGTTGGTTGAGTATGATTCTAGCACTTACGATACCATCATCCGCATGGTCGTTGAGTCCGCCATGATATACGGTGTTTTCATCATTATCTACATAGTTGCATTTGCTATGCATTCAAACTCCCTCACCACTCTATGCTTTCTGTCTATTGTCCAAGTTCAGGTAAGCAGATAGAAATCTGAGTCATCCATATCTCTGATGCTATCTTTTATTTTGAACAAAACAGGGCATTACGCAATTGTTCATCATCATACGTGTGGCACGGGGGAGGGCAGTCACACATGATTGGTTGACCCGGATTACTGCCGCACCTACGACTCTAGCATTCGCAGGGGTTGTGTCGATTGCAGCAGAAGGAACTAACGTAGCACGAGCAGCTACGCCAGAGCAGGACAGTATTGACTCGTATTCTGTTTCGGCGAAGTTAGCGGAAGTATAGGCTAGTCATAAGTGCATCTCAGGCAGCAGTTTTCTGAAAGGTAGGCTTTCGAGCTGGGTTCCTAGTATGTTACGGGAAACCATCCTGACAGGCCTATGATAATTTTTGTATAGTCGTACGCGTAACGATGGTGAATTCAAGACTTGTTCAGTCTGGTTTATTTGCTGCAGTGAGAACCCATAGCATCGTTACTTAACTCATTTCTGACGGCGGGCAAGACTCTGCAAGCAAATTAATCATCAAGCACGCGGGGCCTGGCCATGCGTCAATGCGTATCCGTCCCTCCCGTGGTGTGGGCGTTGATATCGGCTGCGCCGTGTCCCTTCTCAGTTGTGGTGTGTTCTCCACAAAAGTAATAGCGGTATGAGTAGTGACCGCAGTGAGTGCTGCAGCGACTCAACGAGCTAACAATGATTGAATAAAGCGGAGCAGCCACACCACGTGACCGCAGCGCCTACGTCCCTTCTGTCTTGTGCGTCTTAGGTCTGAATTTATTTATCTGCATCTCTTTTGACTCGCCGCGCTAGCTTGTCTCATTCACCACGCTGCACTTTGTTCTGTGGCCACGTGGATTTCGCTTTCTCGTCGCCTCCCTCGCTGTATTCTCCTGCCATCTCCCTCAATGCTCTCACTGGTCTCCTCGCTGTACTCACTCACTGCCTCCCTTTATGCTCTCGCCTTGTCTTCGTCTCCTTTGACGCGCTTCATGCTCGTCTTGTGCATTACCACTCCCGCTGTTACTTGTCGCACTCCTATCCTCTTCTCTACTGGTTTCTGATGCTGTTTCAAAAGGTATGTGCGATCACCTGTAATTGGCTGTGGTTAGTGATGCACCATTCACTCGCTCGATCATCATCTCTTGTCTCACTCGCTGGATGCTCTCGCTTGCTTGCTCCGGGCTGCCGCACACTTGCTGTATGTTCCCACTTACTCGTATGCTCTTGCCCATTTGATTTATGCTCTAGGTTAACTTGCTGCCATATCTTTTACTGCCATCTCTGTCTCACTGCTCTACATCTCTGATTGCTGTCTCCGTCTCTCACTGTCATCCATCTCTCACTGCTGTCTGTCTCTTACCGCCGTCCATTTCGCTACATATGTTCTTTGTATATAACCAAATCAAATTGAATGAACGAGCGTGATACAGTGGGTAACCCTGTTTCTAGAATCAAGGTACCTAGCCACATGGTAAGCGTTGAACCGGCCTGTTCACATGAATGGCTGACAGACTTGCTTCCGTCGTTTCCTCCACCTCAGTATACTGCCGTCATCAGGATCATGATGTCCAAGTTCAACAAGGAAACTGTGAACCGTGGATCCGTGTTTGAGATGGTTGCCAACTTGACGAGGTGTGTGGTAGTTGCCTTCGATCAGTTCGATCTCATAGCTATGGCAAAGCTATGGTACCGTACGTATGATGGAGCAAGAATATTCCAGCTGTTCGTAGGTGGATCAGTGAGCCGCTCCTGTGTTGCATCATACTCGTCGTCATTACACCAATCCAACAAGACAACGTCATACTCCTTTCCTGTCACAAACCCCTATAAAAGTGGGTCTTTATAACGCTTCATCCCCCTCACTGTCATGCCATCTTCACAACAACACACCATGGACAAATTATCTTCTGTCATTGCTGCTCTCGACGCAGGCAAGCTCCCCACCCAAAACCAGGTGGATACTGCGATCGATTGGACACTCCAAAATATTCTCGCGAGCGTTGAATCTCTTGATGCGGGAAAGCTCAGCGAACCAGGCAAAGTTCTCGCGCACGGTATACAAGACCTCCTTAATGCGTACAGGAAACTTGGGGACAACAAAAATTGTGAGCCTATTTCAACGTCCTTCAAAGTTGCAACCTAATTGCAGTGTAGATGACAACCTTTTGCAAGAAGTCCTCTGGCACCTCTCTGAGGGAGATTTCGCGGACACGCGTGTTGAAGCAATCGATATAGACGAGGCTTCCGCAGATCTCCATTCCATCCGCTCTGCTATACATGCTCTTCTACACATCATTTGGACAAACATCACCGGTGAAGGAAGCGTCCTCCTCAACGACTTTGCGTCCTTTGCACGTCTCGCCATGGCTGACCTCGCAGGGGCAATTGAAACAGGAGCCGCTTACACTAAGCAAAGTCTACGCGAGTTTGATACGGAGATCCAGCAGGGTGAGCGAGACAACTTGGGGCGCAAGCGAAAGACCTCAGAAGAAATTGAACGTGAGCGCGAGGAAGATGCAAAGGCCAAGTTCGAGAAGGCAATGGACACTGCGAAAGAGGCTGGATCCAAGGCCATAGGCGTCGGGCAGGAGGTGAAAGCATCCGCCGAAGAAATGGCGGAGCGCACGCGTATTCGCCTGCAGGAGACTTATTATAATGTTCGTTGTGATCTTTTGTTAGATCTTGCGGTGTTGACAATGTTGTGCGCAGATATGTGAACGCGCGCAAAAGGATGAGGAATATCATCGCGCGCTCTCAACCCTTTTCAACATAGTCTCGAAGTGGATCAACAAGTCTCTTGACACTGCCGCTGACATTAACCAGTCTACGTCGCTTGAGGCCTTCATTGAAGATCCATCTCAAGAGAAGCATGTCCTTGAAGCGCTACGTGGTATTCGTACTCTTGTTGAGCGCGTTGCTGGTGGCAAGTCCTTGGATGACGCCTTTGCCAAGGCTCGCCTGTGCGCCGTACACGTTAGGAATGACGAAGACCTAAAGAGCTGGTTCAACGATTTCTTCGCTCACGTCCGCAAGAGTCTCGACGAGCCTGGCTATGCACGGTCAGAAGACGCTCATCGCATGCATCAACAGCTCGGTGAACGCTGGAAGCAGCTTCTCGATCAAGATTCAGATGCGGGACGCAAGTGGAAAGAGGATGTGCGGGCTCTCAGGGATGAGCTTTGTGATTTCCAGCAGGCGATCGCAAGGGATGCAGACTTGCAGCGCGTGCGGAAGGCACATGCAACGTTCGGTAAAGATATGGCGCAGAGCGTTGGCACAGGCGGACAGATTGGTATGCAGTTCGCGCTCGATCAGGCCTCGTGGTTCTGGCAGGACATGTTCAACGTCTATGCGCCACGCCTCTTGCGCGTTATCAAGGACGTTCCGATTCCAAGGTAAGTTATCAAGTGAATGGCGCGTTTCAGCATCCGCTGACGAGCTTGATAGAACCGAGTATGTTGATAACGAGATCGAGTTTGTCCTTGAAAATCTCGATATTTCCTCGTTGAGCTTGCTTCCTGGGCACGTCTACATCCGCAATATCACTGACGTCGACATCACCGCACCCGCCGGGTCGCAGTCAACCACCACTGCTATCGGAACGCTCACGCACATCCGGATGCAAGCAATCCAACTCTCGCTCAAGGAAGTCTCCTTCTTCTACAGGGACAAGGTTGCTACTGTCGGGCCCAAGGACTTCTCAGGTCTTATGGAGTTTAGTCTCCCGCCAAAGGGCATCGACATCGATCTCAAATTCCGCTTAATCCCAAACACGCCCCAAGGTCTTCAGGAACGTGAGCATCTTGGACGATTCTTCAAGATCGAGCGCATCGAGGTGAATGTGGCGGAAGACGTTGACATGCGAGTCAAGGAGTCTAACCACCCCATTCTCGCATCTGTCTTCCGGCCTGTCATCATGCTTCGCTTCCGCGAGGCGATTTCACGCACCCTGGAGGGGCAGATCCGGGGGTTGTTCGATACTAGCGACGCTTTGGCATTTGATGTTGGGCGGCGTTCAGAGGTGTTTAAGGATGCTGGTCTTGGGACTGCTCCGTCTCTCATTGCCGCAATGTGGAGCGAGATAGGGAAACTTCGTCGGATGGAGGGTGGCTTGCTGTCTGGTTGGAGAGTAACTGGAACGGGAGTTGTCAAGGATGATTTGAGCGGCCACGCGAAGATTGCGATGGGCGCGGAACCACAGATTCTTCCCGGGGAGAAAAGGGGTCCTTTGGGAACTCATGCGGAGCCGCTTGCGCAAAGGATTCCGGGTGTGGACGTTGGGAGTGCCCTGGAAGGTGCAACGACTGCTGTTGAGCGTATAGAGCAGGCCGGGAAGGAAGGGCTCAAGCAGGTGAAGAGTTTCAAGCAAAGTGTTGAGCACAAAAAGAGGGAGGAGGAGAAGCGGAGGGGATGGCAGAGCCCAGCATTCGATTTGTAATCAAAGCGGTATACTTTTCATTTTCTTAGTCTCATGATTCTTAAAAGCGCATGAATAAACGGATAGGTGTACAATATGAAATGCCGGAATTAATGATTATTCCCGCTTCCTCTTGAGGTTACTACGCGAATTTGTGCCCTGTATAGCACATAATGGTCCCTTCTCAAGTGTCTTGTGTTCTGTGGTATCGAACTCTATCCCTAGATCTTCGAGGAGCATTTCGGCCTCTTGGGGTGGGAGTGAATCTGTTGCAAGCTGCCAAAAACTATCTTGGTAATTAGCAATACGACTGGATGCATTGGATGCGTTGATGGTCTGGAAGGATCAGTGGGTGAGTAAGGAACTGACTTCATGAAGACTTTTCTTCGGCGAATCCATTCTGGTCGCCATTTTGCCCACTCGGCATCGATCTTGACGAGCTCGTCAGCGGAAATGAGAGGTGCACCAGAGCGAAGCGGGACGAGTCTGTCGGTGAGTTGCACTATCTTTGTCGGGACAATGGTATATCATATTTTTTCACTCAAAACAGGCAAGAGTCGTGTACTTACTTCTTTTTTCGTGCTCGCAATCTGGACCTCGAGTTCTTCATCCGTTGGACAATTTTTGAGTTTTGACAATTCTTTCGCGGTCGAGATTGGATAAGTTGGTTGTGTCTGTCTTCGCTGAGTGCCTACCTGCCGTTATAACCTTGACCTCTGCTGCAAGTACGTTGTTATTGTCTTCGACTGTCTTGCACTCAACCTCAAGTTCTGTAAGCTTGTCAGCAGGAACTGCGTCGATGCTAGCCTGATTTGCGACGAAGAAGCTCGTTTTTCCTCCATAGGCCGTAAGTGCAAGAAGCTCTCACTTATAAAGCTATACGCACCATATGTTTTCTGCACGATCTCCCCCTTTTCTGCTAGAGCGGCAAGGATTTTCTGCGTTGTAGCCTTCGGCACTGCACCTTTCAGGTTGGCAGCGACATCTACAGCACCAAAGGGACGGTTCATCTGTTGCATGTCATGTCAGTATAGCGCATATATGCGCCTTTTCTGGGTCACTCTTTTCAAATACTGCAATATTGCATCTTCGGCTAAAGCGAAATAAGAAAGGGATAAAAGAGTCAGAATTGAGCCTCACCTTCTTGGCCTTTGAGGACCTTTACATCTGAGCTTTTCGCTTTGCTCGCCATTGTCAGTGTGAGAGCGATGTCGATGATGGACGCGGATACGCCGAGGTATTTCAATTTGTACGCATTTTTTTGGGTCATGTGACGAAAGTCGAATCTTGTGATTAATGTCCGTTTCGGTTTTGCTTCGGGTGAGTAACATCCTCCGCTTCCTACATGAGTGTGTCATCCAGTACATAGCAAAAGCTGGTTCGTGGTATTCATGAGTTCTACTGTCTCTCATCAGCGAGACAAACGTTCACTCGACTATGCCATTCGATCTGGAATTGCTGGTGGTTTGGCGGGATGTATCGTATGTCATCATTTTTCTCATGCTCTGCGATTTATTGACCGCCACATCTATAGGCAAAGACAGCAGTGGCTCCCCTTGACAGAGTCAAGATCCTCTTCCAAGCTTCAAACCCTGATTTCCAGAAGTATGCCGGTATGTATACGTGACAGTGTATCTCCGCATCTACCTCCAGACTGACTTCATGCCCCCAAAGGAACTTGGACTGGAGCTTATCGAGCAGGACTCGCAATATACAGAGATGGAGGTACAAGAGGATTACTTCAAGGCCACTCTGCGACTCTTCTACGAATATTTCCGTACGCAGCCATAAAGTTTATGGCCTATGACCAATGGAGAGCGGTACGTATTCCATCACTTGTACCTACACTTACTTACCGTACAGATCAGCTTTTGATACCGAATCGGGATAAAGAAACGAATTTTAGGCGGTTTACTGCTGGCGCTCTTGCAGGTGAGCCAGGTCCTCAGTCATGTCCTTTCATTCAATCGTATTCGCCGCAGGCATGACCTCTGTTACTTTCACCTATCCACTTGAGTTGGTCCGCGTACGCATGGCGTTCCATAGTCGACTGTCCAGTCAATCTGACGGCCAAACGCGTCCGTCCTTCCTTAGAGCTATGCGTGTCATATATAACGAAGGTTCCACGCCTTCCCCTACAACACGGACCGCGACGGCGCAAATCTTTGAGCGTTTTCCCGTCCTCAAATTTTACCGTGGCTTCACCGTGACCATGGTGGGCATGATTCCCTACGCCGGCACGGCATTCC
>QLOO01002017.1:0-10907 GCA_003313855.1 Suillus sp. MG131 | reverse complement strand
GCCTACATTCATGGCGGGTTAGAGTGCAGTACGGAAGCATTAAACTGTATTAATTCATGCATTCACACATTTTTTTCCGCTTTGCACACTCTCAGCCATTTCTAGCCAAACATTCGAAGTAATGTACCGAACACTAAAAAATACACTACAAAAGTTTCTCCAGGTGTTGTATGGTATGTAATGCACTTCCTCAACTAGGCCGTTTATTGATTCGGTGCTGTGTTCGTCACTAGCATCATGGGGTCACTCCAGCGCAATTGCTGTGTCTTACATAAGCGGCACGGTTGCAACCTCACGGGCCAAGTTATTTGCTACTACCAATAGCAGGCTTGTCTGTTTTTCCGTTACGCACGTCTCGGCGGGCCACTCCAGTGCATCAACATACAACCGGAGCACACGCAAACTACAGACATCAAAACAATGACATTGGTCCGGTCTGCCACTTTTTAATCTTCTAGCTTCGATGAGACCTCATCGATGGACGCTTCTTCGGTCGTTGGCTTCATCTTCCTGACCATCAGACCCACTTTGTCCTTAGCTTACATATTCTAAAGCTTCACAAGTGAATGGACACATCATGGACGCGGGCGAACAATCAGCGATATGCCTGGCAACCTGGGCTTGATTTCTTTTGTGTCTCGGTGAGCACTACTTATATTACATTTTATAACTGCTTCTGCATAGAGGTCTGATTTTGCGTAGTTGCACTGTGTACAATGTACTGTAAGGTCAACAAGACAACGTTTGATGCGAAACAAGGCTTACTCCGACGACGACATTAGCAGGTGGTTCTGCTTAGGCATCTGGGTCTGGTCACAATTCTGGAGGTATTTCCTGTGTACATTATAAGATGAGGCTAACGCGATGAGAGAAACAAGGCTTACGCGCAAAACTGGTTCTGCGTAAAGGGCTGGTTCTGCATAATTGCCCTGCGTACGTTGTAACATCAGGTCAACACGGTGAGATTTGATGCACAAAACAGGACTTACCACGGTGTCGCTACGCTTGTCAAGCTCATCAACTGCACGGGCAGCCTGCGGACACCCTATGTCAATTTGATAAGATTTGATGCGGAACGAAGCTCACTGGTACTATCCCAGCGTTGACAACCGTCAAGTTGAGGAGAATAACGAATGCAGCAATGGAGGGGATTAACATGATAGTGAGTTGATCTTCCTGGTGCAAAATTGATGGAATTAGAGGGATTTTCAATCATTTATATATGGCCCACGGTACTGGCGGAAACGGCACAGCAACATGAATTGTCAAATCTAACAATACTAAAATTCCCTTTTCTAACTTGAACGCAATTCTACCATTACAATTAAACTTCGCCTGCAATCTCGGCGGAATATCGCTACAAAGTTATTCAATACTAGCCTAGCCTCAGATCCAGAGAACAAAGGTGGAGTTTGCTTCCATAGTCACGGGTAGAGTTCAGATAAATAACACAGAACGAGTCAACTTGTAACATGTAATGCCTCTGCAGTGACTAGGATGGTTGATGGGCCGGATTATCAATGATTCGAGTGTGATTGCCTTTGTGTTTCAAATATACGTCCAAGGGGCGGTTGTCAGTACCCAGTAGTCGCTGGATCGTGCCAAGGCAATACAAGCCTATCTATCGGTCAACAAGTTCCAGTTCTTGCGGAGGGCGAAGCTATTTACACGAGAGGGTTTTCCTGATGTGCATGCCAGCGAATGAAGGGAAATTTGAATATTGCGCGTATCGTAAGGTGCCAGCCATAGTGATCGGGCCAGTATTGCCATACGGACCTCAATTTCTTGCAAAGGCAACTGGTTGCGATTGGGTCTGGGTCAGATGGTGACCAGAACGATCGTCGGAACCCAATATTATTCCGTCCCTTTCGTGCGCTTGCCAGACCTAGTGGAGAACGTGAGATCCAATTAATTTGAATGCGTCAAACCTGCAGTACATTCGTAGGGATGGATTGGTAGTGAAAGTGACTGGTGGAGAATGTATGAGGGACGAGACACGGACTCCGCTTAAAGTTACTTCAGGTCCCAGACACAGACCATGTTCGCAGCCAGCTGCCAGAGTGGCTTTGCGAGTCCTGGATCGCAACCTTAGTCAGTGCTAGTGAGGTCCTATCTTCAAAGCCATATGGATGTCACTCGACAGCAAGCGCAGGACATCGTCGCCCAAACCGAGGGCGACGATGCTGTGATCGCACAGTTTCACGAGATCTGCAATCAGAGATTCAGGTATGATACATCAATCACACACTTGTTGAATGGATTTTCGCTACATGCAACGCTCCAGTTACACTTCGTCTATCAGGTTTTACAAGATCGACATAGGGCTCCGCAATGCATCATACCTTCTTGCTGCTGCTCCCAAGACACCTGACTCTAAACCAGTCTCGGTGATGCAGCCACTCTCCCTTGCCGCAATCCGCGATCTCCTCTCAGAAATCTCCAATAATACCAAAATGCCTGTACCAGAACTCAGAAGCTTCGACGATTCCCTCGCGCGTTATCCATTCCATTATCTCCTCCTCCGCCTGCCCTCACCAAACGCCCAGTCCCTCTCATCGCTGCAATCAAGCGGAGCTCTCACTCCGCCTCAAGGTGCTCTTCTAGACCTTAAGTTAGGAACCTTCATTCATTCCATGCACTCACTCCAAAACGATTGGTTCGGTGTCCCAGGAACACAGCCAGACGAGGAAGTGTGCTACAGCTGGCAAGATACATTCATGCTACTCCTTGATGGACTGCTATGCGAGCTTGAAAGCTCTGGAGAGATACAAAGGACATTGGTAGAAGACATAAGGCGATATTTATCCCGCGCCATCGGGTCATTTTTGTTTGAAGACGCGGAAGTGCCAACATTGGTCTGGCTGACAGGTTCGGCGGACGATGTGTATGTCCAAGTTTCGGAGTCTTGCGAACCGAGCCAGGAAGCCAGAGTGGACATTGCATATGTGCTACCGACGTTTGATCGGGTGGTGTGGGGAGACCCGATGTTGGAAGCGTTTTTTATGCCGCCAGGGCCGAGCAAGGCATTGGAAGAAGGGTATTTGGAAGGAGAGGGCGAAACGTTGATCATTTTCCAGAGGCAGAGAACAAAGAGGATGTGGTACACGCTGTTCTTAGCTCTAGTCGTACTGGTAGAAGTTAGGAGAGATAAGGAGAAAGGGGAAGGGGATAACCGAACGCATCAAAAGCTCTGTTGGGCAACGGAGATCCTCCCAAGATGCGTTGAGGCGTTGAAGGATGCGCCCTGTCACTAGAATGATACAGTAAAGTCCTGTAGCTCTAAAGTTTAGCTATGCACAGGAAGAAAAATATGGATGTCATACCTACTGATGAGTATATCATGATGAAGCATCAGCGGGGGGCATTTCAACGTCTACTGCGGCTGGGGAAGAAATTGGGGTTGGGGCATCATTTCCCGTGAGTTCACCTTCCACAATATCTTCCTCATCGCTACTTTGTCCTTCTCCAAGTTCCCCGTTGTCAAGAGTCACTGTGATTTCTTTTTCGTTGGACATCTGAACGTCCTCATGTCCCACACGTGGATCCCATTCAAGCTCTTCTGGCTCCTCCACCTCCACTTCGACGCGCTGCTTCCATTCAAACTTATCTCGAAGCATCATCACAGCCCTAACGGCACGCTCAACACGGTGGTCATGTGCACCCCGTATCTCCTCGCATTCATGGAGCACATCCTCGTGTGTCACCCGACCACTCGCGGCAGGAGGCTGATTGGTCTGAACGCTATTCGTGGCAATGGCGCCACGGGTGACCATACACTCCGCCAGACGCCGAACAGTAGCGGTCTCCATATTTAGTACGTCCGTCGTCTGCTGATTACGCAATAGAGGGATGAGGTCATTGTCGAGCTGAGCATCCGTCATTCCAATGCTAGGATGCAGAGCGATCTTCTCGTACAAGCTGGAGCCGAGCCGAGCTTGCGCCTGGCCGATGTGGGATTGCACCTGAGGCGACGATAGGGATTGGGAGAAGCTATGTGTCTGGGAGAGAATGACATTGTATTTGGAGAGGATGTCTGGCCAGGCGGGCATGGCGTTTTGTCCGCCGGCATCGATCGTACGCTGGAGGATCTGGATAGATTCAATAATTTGATTAGCCTTGAATTTCAAGAGCTCAAGTTGAGCAATTGGAAGGGACTTTGAATCGAAAGCAAACTGAGGGTTGTTCGTAGTCATGATGGACTGATTCCAAAGAAGGGAATTTTCAAAGCGTAGTGGTTCACGGGGCTCTTGCACAATAAGACCAAATAGTTCTCCAAGTGCCGCTCTCCTCTCCTTTCCTCCGTTTTTATAGTACTGTTCTTTTCACCATTTTTTTTTCAGAATGCTTGTTGCTCGTCACATCATGTTCAGTCTTCCCGTGCTGCGCACTAATGTTTTGTCTTCGTCGGTCTTGACTTCATCCGCATTCGTTGCGACGCGTCGTACGTTCTTCACTACGCGTCGCATCCAGTTACCGGCTGTTGCATCCAAAAGCGCGTCAATCACAACAGCGAAGAAACCCGCGAAGAAAACGACAGCCACAAAAGCTGCTGCAAAGAAGACGAATGCCACCACGAAAGCAAAGTCCAAACCGAAGTCGACAGCAACAGCCAAAAAGACGGTCAAGCAGTCCAGTGAGTAGCACCATTGGGTGAGCTTGTTGTCATGCGCATGCTTATATGTGTCGCTATAGCACCAAGGAAGGTGCCCAAGTCTGAGCGGCCTCCTTTGCGTCCCCCTAGTGCCTATCTCCTTTACTTCTCGAAGACCGTCAAAGACCGTAAGGGCGACATTAAGACTATCGCGGACACCCAGAGTCTGTCAAAGCAAGCTGCAGTCACGTGGAATAACATGACTATTGCGGAGAAACAGGTCATCTACATTGCCTTATTTATAACATATCGTTCTAAAATCGATCCTCACAGCCTTACTACAATGAGGTCGAGATCTTGAAGAAGCAATATGAAGAGAAGCAGGATGAGTATTGGAAGACGATCCCTCTGCAAACCGTCAGGGAAATCAATGCTCGTCGCAATCACGAGGGAAAATGCAAGATTCACCGACCTCACCAAGAGAATGCCGATAAGCGCCCCAAGGGATCCTACTTGAGGTCAATTTCATGTATCATGGTGATAATATGAAGTCTCATAACAAATAACGGTTACATAGATTCTTAGAACATTTCCGTCAAACAGATGACGGCAAAGCTATCCTAGAAGCTGGCTTCACCGCCACAGGTAGAGCAGTAATCAATGTTACTCGTGTGGCCGCTGAGCGGTGGAGGGCAATGAGCGCCTCTGACAAAGCCGTGAGTGAACCCGGCTGATGATTACTTTTTGATGACTGACGATGTCATTTTAGCCCTATGTGGAAGCTTTCGAGAAAGCATACGCTGAGTGGAAAGCAAACCACCCCAGCAAGAGTGCATCATTGTAGGAATATTTCTTAGGTGTGCATCAGTTCCCCCGTCCTGCCAATATTACTGCATTTTTCATCGTCGCTTGCCCACCTCATCGCACTCGTTCGGCCTAACGAGTTGATTTTTATTGCAATGTTTATAATTTCTTAATTCATTTGCATGTCCACATATGTATGATAGGAGTTCCTGGTCACGTTCCTTTTGGCTTGCGAATTCTCTTCGTCTTACCTGTCGGTCATGGCGTCGATGTGCAAGTTTCTCAGACACGCGGAACCAATACTTGCAATAAACGATAATACCTATACGAAGACGTTCCAGGTATTGCCTCCAGTACGCTTCAACCTTAGATTATCACTGAATGACATCATTCGGCTACTCATTTCAATTTTGATCTCAACATTCCCAGTGGATCCGACGCTATCTTCCTTTGTAGACTATGTCACATCATCAACGAAGCATGACTTTCACACTGAGTTTGATGCATGGGTTCAGCTCTTTTGCCCTTTTCCGACTGATGGTTCAAACGCTCATGATGCATCACTAACATCCAAGGTTGCATAAGCGCATTCTGTCACCCCATACAGTGGTTCCGAACCTGACTCCAGCACTGGTGATTCCGTGTCCTCTCCGCTACTCATCGTCGATATCTCAACGGCCAAACTAAACGGGAAGCCAAGTTCATGACGAGCCCTCCAAAATATTCTCTGCCCATCTTACGCTTGATCTACCGCCACATATTAACATTCACCCTACATTTCATGCGTCTGAATTCCAGGTGCCACGCCCCCGATGACCCTCTCGTGACGTCGCTACACAAGACTGTCGAAGAATGGAACTAAAACGCATTTCAAGATGGGTAAATTATTCTCAGCCATACAAAAATTGATTATCCGTTGATGAACAAAACAAATAGATTGATTTCGCAAGCAGTATAAGGCCGCTCTGCGGTTTCTGAAATTCAAGGGCAGATCTGACAACCGCTCCTAGTGAGAACCGATGAAAAACCGCTACTCCGAACAATCTGTGCCCGCAAACTCAGATGGGCCCATTTCATCACAATCAGGATCAGCTTCAAATAAGGGGGAGTAAGTGTGTATTTTCCTGGATTCTTCATTTTACTGCAGGGTATTTTTAGCAACTGGCGGGCTTGTGCTGCAGCCATCCCCGAATCAATGAATAAGATCGCTGTGTTCAGGTGCAAAGTGCAGGTTGGTGTGTGTTATCCCTCTTGTCACTTTCTCGCATTAGAGGAACTAGATCTAGATGTAGATGCGCTGATTTGATTTGGAGATGAGATTCGTAGAGGGTGCATCTTGGCTCATTGCCGTTGGTGAGTTTCTTGTTGTGCGTACTAGATGGTTTTTGAAACTCAAAAATTCAATCGTCATTTTTACTGCCCTCCCCGTGAATAAGATAAGGTACCAGTCAATCCAGATGTTGTGTAATATCAGAGTACATGGACTGTATGGTGCGTGGTAACTTCATCACAACCGTCTTCACATATGCATGGTGCTCCAAGAGGAAAGGGCTGAGGTAGAATGAACTAGATATCATAGAGGATGCGAGGTATTTTGAGGTCAGGAAGGAGTAGGTCTCATGCGACATGCGTTCATCTGGATTCTGCTTAGCGTTCAATGACTGGGAGACACATTACGATTTGAAATTGCCACAAGACTTTCAAAGTCCGCGGCCTCGCCACGATGCAACGTTTAAAATTTGATCCTGAAGTCGGATCTCAAGTTCTTCGTGGGCCAGTCATATATATTCGTGACGCTCTTTGTACAGACGATATTTGGATGATATCTACTAGTATGTTTCAGGGATAAGTTGCTTTCGTATGGCAGTTCTTAATTCAAAATACTAAAGATGCTCCGATGAAACCCAGATAACACTGACCATCATGGCGTGATCTGCATATGTTCATGCAGGGTTTTGAACTTCTCTTAATCAGGCTTCTCCTTCCTCGCAATCCGATCCCCGTGGCCTACCTCCCAGCGGAGCGCTGGGGCATGCGACTCTCGCACCGACGGGACTCTTATGTGATTTGGATAACTGAGACACAGTCCATTGGGGGACATATTCGAAATTAATACACTCCTAAATATTTCTCGCCGAGGGTATGTATTGCATCTACCCTCGTGTTTTCAATTATTCTTACAACCCCCGAGTTCTGCAAACGGAGTGCCCCAGAGTCATGGTCAAAGGCTCCTCACAGTACTCTCCTGTTGACAATGATGAGAAATTATTTGGTGATGAAGAAAACTTCCCTGCGGAACCGCATCTCAAGTTGCACAGTATCCTTCGCGTGTGGCCTATGTTGAGTCATGGCGCGTTAATATGCACATCGCTGCTCTTTTTCGCGCTATGGATGGGCACGCCACCGCCCTACCTGCAAGATGACATTCCTATATACTGCAAGTGAACAGACCTCAGACAGTTAATGTTTAGTGTTGATGACCCTTCACAGCTCCTGCAAGTGGTGCTGTTGACTCCACGATCGTAAGGTTCAATGGAACCCTCGACTTTCCTTCTATCTATCGTGGCCCTCCTTCCCCAGAAATCGATGCCGCTTGGGCCAGGGTAGCTTACGGTCGTGCGTCGTCCATTTCTCCCGTCATCCTAACTAGTAATTGTTCACGCTCATGAGACCTCAGTGCTACCGACTCGAATGTCGCTTGAGGATATTCTCAAAGCCGGGGAAGTAGATTCACCTTCCAAGGTCAAATATCCAGCCAAATTTGGTGGGGGTTTCATGGTGTCGATTGAAGCTTATCACCAACTCCATTGTCTGGTAAGCTATATAACACCGAAAGTCTAGTCGTTCTCGCCTCACGTTTTGTAGAATCTGCTTCGCAAAGCCTCGTGGCCCGATTATTACAGACAAGTAGATGTTTCGTTCCAGGACAAGCCTGAGGTGGTCCGCATGCATCTTGGTAAATATGCTTTTGTTCATCGATCCACCTCCTGCTTATCGTATACATCACAGATCATTGCATTGACATGATCAGGCAAAATATCATGTGCAATGCCGACGTGACGATGATAACATGGGATTGGGTTCAGGGATACAGTACCCCATACCCTAATTTCAACACTCGCCACCAATGCAGGAACTACGAAAAAATCTTGGATTGGGCTGTCAAGCACGCTGTTCATATCGATAAATCCGAGATTACTCGCTTCGAAGATACAGTTGACCTCCCCTCACCCTTCAATCTGATGAACCATGTATAAGGAATATCCAACTGCTTGCTTGCTGTGTGCATGCATTCACGAGTATCTTGCAAGAACGACGATGATTCAATATTAAGAACCTAGTCGAATCAAATTACAGTAATGTATTGTTATGTAGTGCATCAATGTCATTGTTTCGGTCACGGGATGATGTTTGTTCTCGCTTGCTTGTTTGGTACGAAGCGACTCGAGTCGGCCTGTGCTGGCCCTACGTCAATTCTTCCAGGTACCTTGGTGCTGGTCATGTATCACTACTCACTAAATGGTCAATTCTTTCAGCATCCTAGTAGGTCTTTTTTCCTGAGCCTGTCTCAATTCTGAGACGACTGACAGCAAAGCCACAAACTGGACGATAATGAAATTGTTTTCATTGATATCTGTTCAACAAGATTGTCGCGGCTATAATTCACTTCCATGGAACACCGGTAATACTAATGGTTTCGTGTCACCATCAATGACGAAGCTGATCTACCAAAGCCTAGCTACAGATTTCCCTTATGCCGCCAAGGCAGTCGGAACGAAACCTTTCCACTTGGTTGCTCCCTCTCATGAGTCCCCCAATCCAGTTACGGTAAGAGTGGTGATTAGAGACTCCAAGTTCCTCCCATTTACAGAAGGTTTACTCCTGCAATCAGGAGCGTATTCTGGAGCTGGATTTCATTGCAATTGTGGTTGTCAAGGTGTGGCTGATATTTTTCGTGTTCAGACTTGTCCCAATACGGCAGGTGCAGGATCAGCCAAAGATCATTGATCAGCGACAAGAACTACTGCAGTGGAATAATGGATTTGCTCCTTTTCGTTTTACTTTGATGTGTACTTTTGGCAGCTGCGACAACTGAATCCACGCGTCGGTGGTTTTTGACTTGCCAATTTGCGAATGCAAATGACAAGAGGCACCTGTGTTATCCCTCTTATCACTTTCAATTGCGTGAGAGGACCCGCCCTACTGTGCACTGAGCCGATTGGAAGATGCATCAATGACAATTTGGGCCCAATGATCTTGCCTCGTTAGGATTGTGCGCTGAGTGATTTTTCAATGAGACTGATGGCTGATTAAGATATCCGTCCACTAAAAGCTCTGAGTGAATCAGGCATCAGCCAGTTTAGGTGACCTGAGTCATGAGCGAACCTGCGAAAATATATAAAGCCCTCTTGAAGATTCTAATGTAGTGCCTCGACGAAGTACTAGTCGCACCTCTTAACTTAAACATGAAGCTTTCTCTTGTCTTCAGCATGCTCGCATCCATCGTTGTTTTTACTACGGCGTACCCCACGCAAGAACCCGTCGCGAAACGTTCTAGTGAGTATCCATGACTCATCACCATGTTAATAAAATTACACGAGCATGCCAGGGGCACCTCATTCTGATACACATCTTATAATTAGGCATTGACATGGGTATACCTGTGGGTGTCGACACTATGACCCACACCTGTACCTGCAGGTATACCCACACCCATATGGTGGGTGTGGGTTTTATGGTGGGTTGGTAGGTAGCGCACCCACAGGTATATGCACCTGTGGGCACACCTGCGGGTACACACTAAGATAGTTGAAAAAAACAAAATGTAACTACAAGTGTTAATTCAAACAAATTCTATCCCATCCATCCTCAAGTACCTCATCACCATCACCATCAACATTGGGTAAGGCAGCGACTTTCATAATGTCTTCAACCTTGACAAGGTTCAAGTGGCTCCAAGCGCCGAGGCAGAGTAAGGCGCATGTTGACTGCACAGACAGACGTGACTGAATGTGAGTTAACAGGAGCCTACCGTGGCTGAAAAGTCGTTTGACATCGACCGATGTAGCTACCAACAGTGTCAGAATAATATTTGATAGTGACAAATTAGATGTACCAGGTATTGTCAGGTAATCAAGTGCCATCTGCGAGAGACACGGATAGGATGAGCGGCACTCATGCCACCACGCAATAGCATCAGTAACGTGCTCAACATCAGCACTCAGGTAACGGTTGAACTTGTTCCTTAAGTTGATGGATTTGGGTGGTGTGAGTGCTGACATATTGTCAAAAATATTCTAGAACACAGTAAGTAGTGAGTGGATGGAACAAAGACAACAGCAAAAACCAAAATGAACCTCAGACAAAGAATCCACTGCCGAACGAGCAGGCGCATCATTCACCCTCTCATCATCATCTCGAATCTCCATGTCCTCATAGGTCTGTTCAAACTCGTCATGGACAAGAGTTTCTGTGGTGTTGATCCAATCTTCCTCCCAGCCGGCAGACTTGA
>QLOO01002013.1:0-10289 GCA_003313855.1 Suillus sp. MG131 | reverse complement strand
GTACCCTGTCGAGTATCTTCTAGCTTATGGAGCATGTGGCCTTCATTCGAACAATCAAGGGCTTTCACGAGTGTATTCTGTACCAAGGACATTCTTTATCGTTAACTCTGAACTTTGAACTATGTCACACATATATAATCCCGTTCAGTTCACAGCTGAAATCGAATATCCATATGGGTGAGTGTATCAAAGGTGCTCTGTTTTCATTTATCCTGCTCAGATTAAACCTTATGTAATGCATTACCAACTTACTTGCTGTCATCATGGGCGGCACATTGTGGCTGACTATCAAGGTTTACGCACACATCTTCATTGTAATGGCCCGACTGAGTCTAGGCCTAATCATTTACGTGTATGGGCGCAGATTGGGCCGCATGTGCCACATCATGATATGATGCCATGATGGTGATTCTGATGGACTCCTTGAAGGTTCACAACAAGGAAGCTACCCGGCCCCAAATCCGGATGAGTATTTTGACGAGTAAGTCTTCATGATAAGTTCGTTCAAGTTCAAGTTGAAAATCCCACTTGAGCACAGTTGCAGGCAGTGATACGATCATCTGTGCAAGGCCTTCGACTTTTCGAACGACACCGTTCAGCCCCTGCAGCTCGGGCGGCGTTTCCAAAAGGACGCTAGCACCACAGTAGGATTCGTTGATTATCGATTATCTATCATTATCGAGGTGTGTCACCTCTCGAGTCTTCTTGCGCAACCCGTTGAGCTAACTTTGGTCGTAATTTCATCGATATCTCTCGCTGGTGGCAACCACTGTACAATAGAATTCGGTCATCACACCTTTTTTGAGGTCCTGCGGTTACATCGTTACTGCATGGTGATGCTATATATATGCGATTGGCTCATTTTGGGGAACAAATACTAAGGGCCACGACATAGTGGGAGAGGCGGCAAGTCTTCCGTTTGCTGTCAGTGAGTCAGTCTCATATAGGGCCTGTTTTTTGGCGTCGCGGTGATAGACTGGCATTCAATTATCTTATATGAGCCGTTGCGCTGCTCTACACATCGAGATGAAGAGAACGCCGATGTTCATTGCAAATCATCGAGATTGCACTGAAATTCAGGTTTCTCTGAGGGGTACATACGTCTAGGCTTACATGAGCTTGTTGACTCCATGCTTTTACTCATTCTGGTACTCTTGAAACGATGCAAGTGTCGTAAGGACCTGTATTGGCCAGAAATGTTCATTACGGTTGGCTTCTTGGAGCACGCAACCATTTCACGTGTTTTTGCAGGTCCGCACTGCCAATGGCAACCTATATCCGGGCCCTGGTAGAAAGTAGAAGGCACACCTCGACTTCATACAGCAACAAATACTGCGGCCATCAAGCATCAATGCATCACGACTGGACCATTATGGACACCATCCCCATTTTGGCCATAACAGTGCTATAAGGATGCCATATCTTTGCATCACCACCATCATTATATGTTCATCAAGTTCGCCACTCGCTGACACCCATCTCTTGAATATGATTATAATCCCAGATGATGCCAGTCTGTGGCCTGTAATAAATTTCTATCTTGTTTTCAGCTATTTTATAGGTTCGTTGAGAAAGTCAGTTGACGTCGCGACAAAACACTCAACATTTGATGCGGGTTCACAGTTGCAGCATCTACTGTGGTTGCATATGATTGGGGTGAGGTACGATATTACTTTTCATGAAAATTATTGATGTCCCTATGGTATTCTGTAGCCCTGGCGTTTGGACAAGAGGTGGGTTGGTGCTATTACCGCAGTACCCGTCTCACTTCAAATGATTTCATAGCTTGAGCTGGTCTGGGTGAGCAGTCCCCTATCAGAAGAATTGCAGGGTGTGTGATTGATTCGGAGCAGAGGCAACGCTGGTCACCCATGACCATCTTGTACCTCAGTGTGAGTTGTTCATGTTACAAGTGCATTTGAAAGTTACACTGACGATTATTCTAGTTGCGCACTGCTGGAGTACTATACACTGTGTATGTTCCCTAGCCAACACATTGGTAATGTGCTAACACACTACCTTCAACGACCAGCATATCTTTACTGTGTACGTATCCTCATATACAGATCGTTCTTCTGACCGGCAGCATGCAGTGAGTCTCCCCACAATTTCGGTGACAGATGCAGTGAGTATTTTGCACCGATACTTGCCATTCCTAACTAACAACACTCCTATGCAGGGGTGAGATTCTCGACCACATTGTTGAATTAATTGACCAAATGAAATAGCTGTGAGTTCTCTGAAGTATCGAGTCTTCATATACCCATTGACGACCTGTGCTTCAGGCAATTTTTTTGCTTTTTCACAAATGTGGCTCTCGTTCATCATAAATACCATCTTGGACGGTAAGCTATTCGGCTGAGTACTCAATGATATTGACTTGATTGAAATATCATGCAAGTCATCATCATCGCTCGTTTACATGCCATGTTTCAGCAATCCGGAAAGATGCTCGTGTTTCTCATTGCAGTCTTCCTGGCTATTACGATCGCTTGCTGTGCAATTACTGCAATGCTGGAACGCCACCATCTTTCATATGGTACGCTGTCCTTACTGACAAACTCAAATGCATTCAAGGTTCATGGAATTCCAGAGGAGTCCGTTATTGCTGGCACCTATCAATGTGTCGGAAGTAATGTGGGAAACGACTGGCTTCTGTTCGCCGCGACTTGGATACTCGGCTGTGTATTCGAGGTCCTTGCGCTGGCTCTTGCAATCTGGATTACTATCAAGCGCTCTCGTGAGCTCCGACAATGGAAAATCGAGGACCGTTTCTTAGCGCTAATGAAAACACAAGTGATGTACTTTGCCGTGTAAGCGTGAAATTCAAATGTGGCTTTCCCGCTAACTTAAAGGTTTCATGTACTAGCTTTGTTGCTACTAGTTGCTTAAACCTTGGCTCTATCCTCTCTAAAACGATATCTGTACGCAAATTTATGGCTATCATTTGCATCCAACCACTTATCATTTTCGTAGACCTCAAATTCTGCGGGAGCTGAGGTTTATTATGGCGCTCTTGTCATTATCCAGTTTGTCCAGATGTTTGTGCTGGGACCACGCCTTATCCTCAGTGTTCGAGAATATAACGCTAATCTTGTAGCCGACCCCGGCGCAGACATCGGCCTACAAATACTTTCCCGGAGTGCGTATACGACAAGCCAAGTGGCAGTGGTGTATGGCTCGGGGAGCAATCAGCGTGTGTTGGGTGCTCTGCAGGGAAGATCATAGCTTTGTTCGCAGTGTTTACGAATTACATGGTTCGGGAAGATTGATATTAATGTCATAATGTCATGATTAATGCCATAGAGCTGCCCACCCGCACTTGCACTTTGACTGCTTGAAGTCTATATACAATTACGTAAGCTCATGTCGAAGTTCGAGTCCTGCCAGTGCGACTTGACCTTCGTCAGGGTCGCCACCGCATTGAACCGGAGGACCCACCTTCTATTCAATCATGATGGTTAAGTGATTCAAGTTCGGAGGCTCGGAAGATGGCGATCAGTATGTGACGTGTATAGTCGTCATGGACTGCTCATTGCCCTCCGGTTTCACGGTTGATGCGAGGCTACTAATAAGTGACCAAAGCAAGATCGTCATTTCTTTGCAATTATTACCACACACAGGCGCATAGTTATCACCATTACATGCTTCCTTTTTTCGTCCAATCATCGACTAGTGCTACAGGCATCAGTTTCTTTGCACCGTCGCGGCCGCGCCTTCAAGGACTCAAGCTCAAGTCTCATCGGTTCTCGGATGCAACACGACAATTGGGCGACTTGGTTAGCGCAGACATCATCTCCGTCTCATTGCCCGTTGCCCACCTTCACACGAAGAAACTCTCGGTCTCTTGTCACTTATAGGTGATCTATTGTTTTTTTTACATTGTCCTCGGAACCTTCAGCGCTCAGCGTCATGATCAGGTTCATGTCGTACATCAAACGACTAACATCAAATGGACACTAGCTTGTATTCACAATCCATCAGTGAGCAAGATCGAGTGCGTGGTGGAGAAGGAATGAAGACGAATATTCTCGATGTCGTTCGAAGGTAAGAGGGCACATCATGTGTTCTGAGCGAGAATATTGCCCGTAACACCCAACCCGCACATTACCTGTGGGTGCCACCCGGGCGGGTACCCGGGCAGAGGCTTCCCATGTCAGGCCCTACTCAAGTTGGCCTCGACACTGAATTTAGTGGGATGTACGTGGATGGGGAGGACTGTATCACTTGGAAATGGGAGGGTATTATGGGAGTCGCGAGTCATAAGTTTGCTCATCTGATCATTCAGAGCCTCAGAGCTCTGATATCAGCAACTGCGTAGTAGTCCGGATTCATATATTATGGCTGGGTGAGCATTCCTTCCCACTTTATCCTCCAGCCCAATTACCGTTCCGCACAGAGATAGGCAGTGCGCTGTTTAACTCAATGCATCTCTCCTTTTCACAGTAGCCTACACATGAAATGGCATTCTGTCACTTCAGCCGAGTTGCAAGAAGTGAAACCGAATGACAATCCTCTATTGTATGAAATTTTTGTGCCTCCACTGCATCGATCTCTTTACTTCCTTCGCTCGTAATCTTTTCCAAGTCTTCATATCAGGCACCACACCGCTGCTAACTTTGGTTTGGTCTTGCGCAGCGCACCACATTCAACGCCGGATCATCAGACAATCGCCACAACTCTATACTATACCTATAAGGAATCCAATTTGTCACTAATGCTCATCGGATGATGCGCAACCACGAGGGAACATCTGATGTGTCAGGCTCCGGGGCCAGAGGTGATCACACAGATATTTCATTGCTGTGATGACAATGGAGCACTGCAGTAGTGTTGTTGGCTAGACACGTACGTAACTGTCCCAGTCCCTTTGTGCGATTAACGGCATGTTTGAGACAGGACACGATGTCAGGTGCAATGTTATCTTCGATGAACTGCGGAGCTGTTGCACGTTCAGGAGGCTGCGAACTGTAGCATGATGAAAATCTGATCTTTCTTGAAATGCCACCAGCCGATCAGCCATTGACACACTTTTTCCAGTGTATAACGTGAACATCGCTCATTCCTTCGTGTCGATAAAAGGATCGCAATGGTCTCTTAGCTTCATCGTGTTTGTACAAGCCAACCGTCACATCATTTCCTACAGTTGTAATGGTGCGCTGCTCTTCCCGTGGCTCGGATCCGTCTAACAACTGCCCGGCGGATTTCCTATGGCAATAGAAGATGACACGGAAACTCATCTCATTGCCAGCTTTTATGATCCTTCTGATTGCTTGCAGTTCGTATCCGATTATCATTTGCATGTCTACTTAATTCATTCTTCGTTCAGTATCGCTTCTTGCGCGTGCAAGCCCAATGCCCTTTTATCCTATTAATGCCATTGAAGATGCTGCTCTGTCTGAGGATGTCGCTGAGGTGCGTGGAATCATTCTTGTTTTATGCATTGCTCAATGACACGACGTAAAGCATGACTAGTCTCCCAGTTATGAAATAACAAAGTACGCCTCTGATCTCATACGTGGTTCCCCGTTTGTCTCACATACTGTTACAGACCATCCATGCCTACTCGCTACTGTCTTAATTGCACCTACCATGTATTATACTGCAATTTTTACAACTTACTGGAAAGGCTGTTTTGGGTGTGTAATGATAATAATCTTAGCCTGGCGCTAATGAGCCGACACTGTTCCTAACACAAATATCTCGTGCAGATCAGACTGCGAGGGCTTTACATGCGTCTCTGATTTACTGTTCACTCGCTCAGCAGAGTTCATCAGTGATCAACGAGGTGCATTAGTACTTCAAAGTTTCACCGTTCCAACTCGATGCGACCTGATCATCTAACATTGGGATCGTCCGGCTACTATGTAGTCGGGCTAAACTATATCTCTCGCTGGCATCAAATGGATTTAGTCTACTACATCTTGCATTTTTTTCCGTACTTGCACTAAGTATACTCAATTGTTGCCATGATTACTATGCATGGTCGTGGTGATCCACTGCAGTAGCACTGTCAGCTTACTGCCTTTAGCTGCGGTGGCGGGCAAGATGTGACGAATGCCGACTCGAAGGATCCAAGACAATGGGAACATCAGAAAGGCTGTGTAAGCATCGCACTGGGCCACAGAGGATTCAAACGTTGAATCAAAATGGGTGTCAGTGGGTAACACATGAACTGTCCAGTTCTCCAGCTGCGGAGCAAGTCAGAAAAGTTTTACATGCTAACCCATCCGAATCGTACAGCCTGCACACAAGGTTACTTTATCTACCCCTCATGTTCACACACATAGTGTGTTGACATCTAGTGATGCACAGAATTACTATCACGCTGTACTAAATGCACACTTTTGTACTCCTCTTTTGATGGCATCATTCCAGAAGTCTTCACTCCCGCAGGAGACTGTTCTACGCTTACAGTCGCGACCGACACGCACAGGAATGCCACGCAGGTTCTTTTATGACGGAAGCCTTCACTTTGAATTATTTCTCAGTGCATGCTCCAAGTCGAAACATCTTATCCACCCACAGGCCGCCGTTCCAACAGATCCGCATTCGGAGTTTCACAGCGTCCCTCACCACATCTCTTCAGGACTTCATCTTCCCGTTTGGTCGTTAGTCGCAACAACCATAGTCCGAGGAAGACCATTTGAGGCGTTCTGGTGGGGTCACGCAGTGCCTGTGGCAGTACCTTTTTCCGTATGCCAAGACCCATACATGGACCGGCCACCCAACGGCTGAAGCCGTTGTAGACGTACCTCACTGTAACATGGATCCTCTCACCTTTCGCTGCCGGCTAGTTATCAGAGCACAGGAAGCTCGATGACACCTGATGCCCAGTGAAAACCCACTGTTCTGAGAATGGCTCGGGTTGCGTGAAATCGTCTGAACTAAGTGACACAATCGCAAGAGAAAAATGAGACTAATAGCACATGTGCAAATGTGTGTGATTGTGCGTGATTGTCGCAGATTGCTTAGATGCGATATTTGCGTGCCGCCCTATATTGTGCCAGATCTGCTGGTACTGCTTGGCTGCAATGCTTGTTGTGTCACTCTAGATTGTGCCAGATCTGCTGGTATTGTGTAGTATATACATTATTACAGGTAGACGCCGGATATAATAAAACTCGATGCATCCCACCATTGTCCGTTCTAGCCCACGCTCGTTCCTGCCACTGTCCATTCTACCCTGTGCTCATTCTAGCTCGTGCTCGTTCTAGGTCGCAAGAAGTCGGAAGGAGAGTGGTGTCACTAACGGAGCCATTCGCCAGCTGCAACCTAGTAGAAAGAGTACTTGTCAGTATGTGCAACATGTTCTAGTCATAGTCACTACATACCTTCTTGGCAGCGAGCTCGTCGTATGACTGATTAAAGATGTTAGTGCAACCCGAGGACAAACGATACAAAAGACGCACTTTTTTCTCCGCTTCCGACAGTCCATCATAGTAGGTCTTGAATTCGGCTGCTGATCCAGTTTTGTTGCGAGCGAGCCATTCACGTGCACATAGGTTACTGTCGTGGAGTTTGTGAATATGTACAATGGAAAGGAACACTGCTGACGGAGACATACCGTCCATTCTGCGCTTTCCCGATCTGCATCTTCCTTGACTTCTTTGCTGGCGCACTAGGATGAGGTTTGCTGGTAGCAGAGGCATCTACCACTAGTAGAGGTGCCGTGGTTGCTGTTGGAAGGATATTTAAGGTGAGGTCGTTGTCCAGTTATGTGGTGGTACTTACTACTAGTTGGTATCAGGTTGGCAACAACAGCCGTTGATGGATTGGTGTCAGATACTATGTCAGAGTGATCTAGGGAGCGTTCTGGGGTCAGTGCAATGGAGGGTGTGCGTTCACCGGTCGGCTGTGTGGATATTGGTTTCTCCACTGGGGCTGTAGACGGAGTTGGGATATCTTCAGAGGGGGAGGGTGGAATCAAGGGCAGTTGATCTGCACTAGTAGTCGGTTCAAGAGTGGTACTGATATCAGTGAGTATTTTTGAATAACAGAATGTAACAAGTAGACTTACAATGGGTTTGCAAATTTGAGTGGCCGTGCACGAAACTACAAACAATGATCTGAGGATGACACAACACAACAGTACAAAGAAAGGTGTATACTCTGGCGGGGGGCCTGGATGCACACGTCTCGTTCACGTTGTCAGAATGGCCAAGGTCAGTGGGCTGTGACTTGTCTGAGTCTGGTAGTGGTGGCGTTGGCGTTGGCAATGGCAATGGCAATTCATGCTCAGGGACTGATATTTCCGATGGCTTCTGCTTCTTGCTCGAAGTTGATGCGATGCTAAGTGGGTCAGAGTCTTGGGTCCGTTTTTTGGTCTTCACATCGCCAGCGGAACCGTCAGTATCATCGGGGTCCAGCGTCTCAAGATTATTGAAATCGAGGATATCTTCTGCTGTTGGCTTGTAAGTCCCTTCACGAACCAAGCGGCTGATATGATTCTTGCGCCAAGAGGTATAGCTGGCAGTCGCAATGGCATCGCATTTCCAGTTACCGTCACAGTAGCCAAGCTCGGGGAAGAATGTCACCATTTCTCGGTAGTACAGCTTACTGGCAGACCCTGATGCAGCTCCCCAGCTTTTGGGCGCCTCCTTGATGTTCCAGATGTCCACGAATACCCGTCGAGATGTGGTATGGATTGCCGTGACGCGCTCCAAGGGAATAGGCTTGTTGTTCTTGTCGACAACGAAGCGCAGTGGATGTGACTTTTCAAGCTGTGTCGATGGTTTGTCCTGGCACCTCTTCCAGTCTTCCTTTGTCCATATGAACTCGCTGGGAAAGTCAGTACGATGGTAGGATGGCACTGTGATTTCCTTCGCCTTTAGCATCACAGGCAGACTCTGAGGGGAGAGGGTACTGAGGCTGGCAGGGTCTAGAATTAGCGAGAGAGATTCCGCAAGCTTATTATAAGCGGCCCTATGAAGACAATAGTTAGATGCCTGAGAAATCCAGTGATACAAGTGAAAGACGCGCTGGTGTAAATCTCGCTCGCGTGCCAGCATTTGTTTGTCCATTCGCAGTTGTAAAATATCGTTCTGTAGGAATTTAATCTGCACATTAAGATGCGTATATGTGCTGAAAGTTAGTACATTTATTTAAAAAAAATCACTTGGTGAGGCTTTAACCTGCTCTTCAAGGCGCATATATGCGCTCAAAAGTCCATTTGCTCCCTAATAATAGTATGTTAGTTCCTACTAGTAGCCAGTTTGTATCAAAGACACGACTTACCATAGTCTCATGACCTTGTTGTGGCGTGTTATTGGGTCTTTGTTGAAAAAGATCCATGGGGGGAGAATGCGACAGCCCTAGCCCACTCGATTCAGGGGATGGAGACATCATATCTAAACTACCTGTAGAATGATTAGGGATATTAGGGTATGGTGTTTCATAATTTTCAGATGGTGTAAAGTTATTATACTGGGGAAAAGAATAAGACATGGTGGTATAAGAGAAAGACCTTAACGCGCTCGAAAACGCGCTCACATGACCCACTTGAAGTCTGGGGATATTCTGGAAAGTTCCGAAGTCTGGGGATATTTCGTCAAGTCCTCGAAACGGAGGCTTTCATATCACTCTAATTTGATACCCTAATGCCTATCATAATTGACACTGTCAGAATTCTCGAGGACATTATTTTCCTTGATATTGACAACATTGTTCCGTCCTGGGACACATACTGCTTTGCACTCGATGTTGACTCTCCTGGACGCAAGGTAAATTCATCTATTATTTTCAATGCCTCTCTCACACATATGCAGAGAATTGTTTTACGCTTTAAAGATGCCCAGATACTCAAGTTGAAAAATGGTAAGGAAGAGGAAGACAATTCACAGGTATTGGAAGGCAAGGAAGAAGAGTTGGTGGTCGAGACATCGGAAGACGAATCAGAGGAGGAATTGGTGGTCAAGAAAGAGGAAGAAGAAGACAAGTGTCCCCAGGCCATTCCTCTGTACATTTACAGTGCCCTGATTTTACTGTTTACTTACCTGTTTCTCTTGCAGCAGCGCCTCTCCATGTAACCTCCTTAGCAGGCGCCTTGAAAACCCCAACCCAGATCCAGACAATCCCACTGCGCCTTGGCGCTACCTTGTGTGTCCAATTGGTGCATCTCATCTTAGTGCCAAAGCGGAGAAAAGAGATGCTGACAAGCAGGAGCTCCAGCAGAGGTTCATGAAGCGGCGTAAAGTTTAATTTTATCCTTGCATCATTTCTAACATCCACACAATTTGTGCCGCCACTCTTACTTGCTGCCACTCTTACTGTACTCTCACTACTGTATT
>QLOO01002012.1:0-11796 GCA_003313855.1 Suillus sp. MG131 | reverse complement strand
AATACCAGATGATTGGAAGTGTGCTGGATATGAAATGTTCGTTTGTTGAGACCTGGGCCTCGCAACTCAGTGTCTCACAGGGCAACACAGGCTTCACACACCGGCTTTCATGTTCTACAAGACAACTCCAGTGCTGTTAAGGTCCATCATGATTGCAAGTGTGCTGGATATGAAACATTTGTTTGTTGAGACCCAGGTCTTGGAACTCGGTGTCTTGTAGGGCAACACAAGCTTCGCACGCTGGCTTTTGCATTCTGCAAGACAACTCAGAACTTGGCATCTTGTAGGGCAACACATGCCTGGCACCCCAGGTTCCATGTCCTGCAAGACAACCTAACTGCCATAAAAGTCCATGTCAAGAGAGCACATCCTGCTCTCTTCCAAAGAATGTCAACTTTGGTTGGCCATTTAACATGGAAAGTCTTGACTGAATTGTGTCAAGACCTGGGTCCTAGGTTCCAGAACTTGGAACTTGGCATCTCATAGGGCAACACAAGCCTCGCACCCCAGGTTCCATGTCAAGAGATCACCTGCTGCTCCGGGAACTCGGACACTTTGATTTATTACCTCCTGATTTAGTTGATATATACAACCACCTCAGCTCCATCATGTCTTCAATTTCATACACATGGGCCCATCTGCCTATAATTTATACCACCCTTGGCCCACCCCATTCAATATAACATACTGTACAACACCCTTGGCCCACCCATCTAATAAAATATTTTATATACACTCTTGGCCCACCCATCAAATACAATATTTTATAATACCCTTGGCCCACCCGTGAATGTGATAACAAGTACCCTTCACATATCCCTCTATCTGATACACATCTATCTTGATACACCATATACATAATATCCTACTACCTTGGCCCATCTGTCTACTGAATATTCATGTACATCAGCCCACTCATCTACTCCCTGCATGGGCCCACCTGCCTCCATTGGGAATAATATTCCTCCCGGCCCATCCATCTACTGAATATTCATGTACATCAGCCCATTCATCTACTCTACATATTCCCTGCATGGGCCCACCCGCCTCCATTGGGAATAATATTCCTCCTGGCCCATCCATCATAGTTGGGGATATTTCTACCATGGGCCCATGGTCCACTGGCCTGTATCATACAGGATATTATGCACATCCGTTCACCCATATAATACGGAGATTGGTCACTGTAATATGTGATCACTAAGTGGATGTTCAAGGACCTACATCAAGCCATTGAAGACGAGGAATCTATACTGCAAGAGAAAAGATCAAATGCTCCACTCTACAATAGATCCTGGGCACAAGTATCAATTCGACCCAAAGGACTGCTACTGAGAAAAGGACTCCTCTGAATGAGGGATGCTTCTACTACCAATGGGATACTCGGGTGCGCTGAAAACGAAAGGTGGCGCGTGTGCTTCAAGGGTAAGGTGTGACGGTAAATGCAACCAGTGAAAGAAAGACATTCGAGTAGGCCTGCATGATCGGACCACTGGACGGGAGATTTCAAAGGCGACTGCACTTGCCTTCTAATGACTCAGGCAAGGAGAAAATAGTGGATTCTTTGTCTATCGGGGAACAACTGCTACTAACAAAAAAATCATGGGCAGAAAAAAATCCCTTTTCTAAGTCCTCGAATCCTTCCTATAAACTAAGGCGCAACTGGTGCTTAGGGTGTGGAACCGAAGTCGCGAAGCGAGTAGGCTATAGATAGACATATGGTATATAAGTAAGGGTCCAATGAATGCGTAATGGAGCTGTTTATGTATTAGATGAAAAGGAGATAATGTGAGAGCGCACCAATGAACCAGCGGGGACATGGAATGGACGGGTGAGTGGACTGCGAAGGATCCTTGGTGGGAGTGCACTGTGCAACTTGCATGCTTTGCATGCATGATGGACGCTGGACATGGTGAGTGCGCTGGAGCGCGTGACTTGTGCTGTGCACTAGAGCTGGAGTGTGTAACAAGGAAATGGGAGAAACTGGAGGTAGTGCCTGTAGGGGCGCAAGTCTCTACACCGTCTTTAATATTGTGATTTTGCATGCATGGACTTTAGTTCCCACATTATTGAAAGCTGAAGTGGGTTGCCATATGAAAATGGTAGCCCTCAAGAACAACATTAGTGGTATGTCATATGGTTATTGTCAAAAATGATCATGTTTCTGATTGCAACAGATGCTCAACAAGAAAATCCTGTGATACAGTCCTTGAAAGCCAAAATCAGGTCATGTGGTCCTATTCAACTCATTTCACTCTGGAAAAGGTGTTGTTTTGGATACCTCATTCAAGCTAATATTTTGGATCCAGTCACTTTCAATTTCAGTGCTCTGGTCATTGACTCAATTACACTTGCCCAACAACAGGAAACACAATATGAATGGTTGCATTATCATGACTCATCTACCATGCATACATGATGAACATTTGTCCTATCCCATTGATAATTTGAACTAGGGCAAGAAGAGACTGTTTCAAAATACTCTTCCCTTAGGATTGATGGCCAAGTTTCTTGCAACTACTCAGATGCTATGCATCACAAAGTGGTCAACAACCATATAGGCCCTCAGGTCCTCAGTGGTGGGCTGGGTCTTGTCAATCTTAGGTACACCTTAGCATCTGCTATTGTCACGGTCTTTATATTCTTTCATATATACAGTAACTCACTCAAGTTGCCCTTAGCTGCAAAGAGCTTTCACTGCAGATTGGAATTGGGCTGACATTTGGTCCTTCAATCCGATTTACAGTCTGGATTTAGCAGATGGCATAGAAGCTGCCCATTTTTTTGAAGAGGTAATCTCAGTTACAGCTGACCTAGTGTCTAGCTAGGATATCATTTTTCCACAGATCAGGGAGGCAGTCAATATTGTGATGTAAGTTCTTACAACTACCTTGAGCAATGTCTTATTGGAATTCTATCACAGCTGTCATGTAGATCCTTGCCTTACAATCTGCATGTGATTCATTAAATAGCTTAGTCAAGACATAGTGATGGGCTGCTTGACTTATATGATGCATTATCAAATACTGGTACTACCCATAAGATGCTTGTCTGGCTCAGAAGTTTGTAAAGTAGTCATGCAACTCCTACTGGTATGCTATGCCAAAAAGCACTGTGGAGGGGGTGCAAAGTGCTGTGACATCAAGTGTGTCATGAGACATAAAACCTGTTTCTGCCTTGTACTATTTATGCAAATATTAACATCTGTATTCATCATTCTGCATACAAACCTGATCAGGGGATGATGAAACAGTGTTTTCAGTGTGGTATCTGTAGAACAAACATGAGTGACCCATGTGGAACATGCAAGTGCAAAGGTTAGTACAGCACCACTACATTATGTACACCAGTAGTGAACTTACTCCTTTAAATGTGCAATGCATGAAGAAAATGGAATTCCTGACCCAGAGGCTATTGCCTCCCAGACTTGTCGATGCAACACAATCAAACAATGCATGCATTAGCCACTTGGTCCATCAACACCTGAGTCAGAACTGAGCAATTTGCAAGAGAACAATGTAAAACCAGGTAGTTTTACCATCTATGTTGAGTGCCACTTGAGCAACAAACCTAGTTCTGTTGACTGCATGCTCAGATACATTGTACACCCTATGCCAAGAAGATGTCATTCATAGGTAAGAAATTTACTATATTCTTTTTTTTGCATCATGCACTTACTCCATAATGCTCTTGGCTGCTCTTCAAGAAAACATTGTAAGGCTCTTCAACCCAAAATGGACTTCAAAACATGTCTCTGACCTGCTCATGTAAGCCCAACATATATTCTGCTGCTATCCAGTGACCCACTACCAGATTGTAGGAGTGAGACTGAGCTGCATGTGCTAGGAAAACTCATACTATCAAACTCCATGATTGGTAAAAGAAGTACAATCATCCACAAACTTGAGCCTCCCATATCCAAGTATCTGCCAGAGACTTGAAGGGAAATAAGTCAGGCTGTGCAATTTCACTTGGGTTATTCATTGATGCTGACCAGGTAAATTTTCCTTTCTCCTAATTTCAAAAACTTAACTGTCACCCAAAACAGTATGAAGAACACACCAGTGAAGACCATTCTGGAAGTACCAATGGTAGAAAATCAACTTCCAGTGGTCAGAAGGCAACATGCACTTGCAAACATAGTTCACTCCTTCAAACATCAGCAGCTAAGCAATTGAGAGGTATGTTTTGCAAAGCAGCTTTTTTTGACCTTACTAATTGTGTTTAATTGAATTGACAACTGATGAGAATGCTGTTTTGACATTGTCATTTCAATGTGATGCTGTAACTGGACATCCTGCTTTGATATCTATTTCCGACAAAATAACATCTTAATGAACCATTTGCACAACCAATCATGATGGTAACTACATGCTCACTGAGCAGGGTGCTACAGAGCAAGGCTTTCTCAAATGCGACACCTATTTTTCTCCACGGCTGACCATGGCAAAACCAAGGATGTATATTTGGTTAGTGGTCACAGTCATACTTCACATCATCCTCTGATGGCTACCCCAGTTGATCATCGAAAATCAAGAGTATGTGGCAAAGAAGCTCTTTGATGTGGGACAGGGTCAGGGAAAACAGACAATACAGGATGCCTCCAAATTTCTCACCACTGATCTGATCTGCCCCAAAAGGTTAAGCTATTTTGAAACCAAATTTACAATGATGTCTCAGTGACATTCAAGAGAGGTCTGTCTGCAGCCCTGAACATTCTTAAAAAAGTGGGCAAAGATGTCAATATAACATATAATGAGGCCTCACAAATACCAAACCAGTGGGAAGAGTGCCATGAGCCTCCAATTTGGTTTATCAGTGAATGAAAGGACCAGTTTTATTGCCAAGGTGAGCAGTGGTTGATGTCCTTTCTCTGCCTGAGCTCATATGCTATCCTGTGTCTTGCAGGATTCAACCTTGATCAACCCATGATATTTTTGTATCTATGCTTGCAGGATGAGGTAGAAAATGAAAGGGCAGACTTTCTAAGGGAAGTGATGGACATGTTGGACACCAATGAGACACGATATCAGTGGTTGTTGCATGTCAATTAGCTGATCAATGGCAAAATGACATGGGAGGAATTCAGTGATTTGGTGGCAGATGCATTAGATTTGAAGCCCAACTCATGAGCCAACACCATAGGTTCAGGTATGTGCATTCATAACATTATCATTTCTTTACAGGATACACACCATGACCTGATTCACAGATGGCGTCGAGCCTGACCACCCATTTCTCAGCATAGATGTGCTGATTGCAGTTTGAGCCTACCTATGCAATTTACAGAACAAGCCTGACACTGCTGTTGATTTTCTCCTTTGAAGCATCAGTCGATTTTCTACTTCAGATGCCAGTGATTCTCAGGTGTGGAATTGGGTTATCAATATGGTCACACCAGATACAGTGGCTGAAGTGCTGCAGAAAGCACACCATGATCATTTGAAATTATTAAATGTGGGACAAGGTACTTTTCTCATTTGTTGCATGTGTCACCATCTCATATGAACCTTAGACATTGTCATCCATCAGCCAAACATTGCATCACTGGACTTGGAATCCAGCAAGGAAACTTGTTTCTCAATTGCCATAGGTGGTTTTTCTCCCCATTTCCATTCTATGATGCAAACATTTGTTAAATTGTTACAATAGATCATTACGTGGGGAACACAGGAAGCAATGAATCACCTAATGTCCCAACTCCAATTGGCGATACGCATGATTTAGGTAGGTCAATTATACTGTGAATTTATCAGTTGTTCTTTACACATACTCCTGATGATACACAGACTGGACAGAGTTCTTGTCTCCATTTCAGAACATAGATGCACAGACTGCTTCAAGGGCTTACTATGGGCACCTCAATGAGAAGCCTCAGGATAGTGAATGATTGCTCCATGCACTTGTCAACGGATTCTTCACAGTACCCAGCTGTGACAGTGCATGGGATCCTGTGAAGAACATCAGCCAGGGTATGGACCATACTACAAACTTGCAGCTTGCAGATCAATTCTGGTCCAACCAATTCTATGTGATAATACAGAGGATGGGTGACCATCAATGCTGTTGAACATGCCTCTTGTTCAAATTAAGCACACTGGCATGAAAACACTGTGGAGCAAGCCTTCTATGGATTTTTATGGCATGGCCATGGAACAAAGGTTGAAAACACAGTTCTGGTTGAGAGATGTGCAACAGGCAATTGAAAATTTTGGATGTGATCTCATCTCAATCAGCAAGCTGCACAACACACTGGCAACCAACACTCCTCAAGGTCATATACAAACGGTGTATGACACCCTGGTCACACTTGATTCTGGTGGTGTCAACCAAGAGGTCCTTGATGGCTGGTTAGAAAAGTTGCAAGTGGAAGTGGGGTTGCAACAGATGTTGGGCTCATAAACTGATTTGCATATATTGATGACATTTCTGTTGTGCCATGTAGATACCCGACTTGTGACTGACTTCCAGTTGTCACCCACCCTTATCCAGCAATACATACATTTAATGCCAGCCACTAGAACCTAATCATGTGTGTTTGTTTCAGTAAGTGAGTGTTGTGCTAAGTACACCATATGCCATTGTGGAGCGGTGTCAGTGGATTGAGTAGACATTCTTGAGTGGTACTGCAAGTGTCAAAGTTTTGATGGGTGTGCCATCTGAATGTTCAAAAACTGAGCAAACCTTGTGTAAAAAACAATCCCATCATTTCGCAGTGAGTGTGTAGTACATTATGTAGGGCTTTTCTATCTAGGAAAGGGGTGACCTATTGATGAAATGAGCACACATCCGTCTGTGGTAAGGGAGTGATTTTCAATAGTAGTGCTGCCTGTTGGCTCTGATCATGTTGATTAATAGCCTAATGGCACCATACTTCAGTCTGCATAGTTCTCACTGTACTACTGCTGAATGGGGCGTGAAAGTCTTTTGCTTGATGTTCTAGGGTTCATGCATACTCACAGTTCTGGGGTCCTTCTCCTCCAGTTAAAAGTGATGGGGTTGTAGTTTATTATTGGTAAAATTGTTGCATTCCTCAAGATATTGGAATTCTGGTGGACAATCACAGTTTACAGGCTCCCTGGAACACAAAATGACATGCTTATCTATGCAGGAGTGTGTCATATATTCATCATATCAAGACCCTAAGAGGTTGGACACTGAACCAGTGTGTTGGCAAACCCATGCTGCAATTTAGATCATTTTCAACCATCATCACTCTTTCCATCCTGCACAGATTTTGTAGTGACTCCAGCCTCTGGTACAGTACACAAAAGGGACATCTTATGCTGATGACTATTTGTCAATCCTTGATGTCCAATGGTTTCGGCTAGAGTATCTTGAATCAGGGTGCTCTAGCCCAAAGCTTTCATGGCATGGAGAACAGGAATCACTGGATATAGTGGTGCCAATTGGGTACTTGTTCTGACTTGGAAATCACCAATCCCATGTATCATAAGTGGAACTAGAACATGAATTCTCCGCATGTTGATGACATCCAAGTCACTGGTGTAGCCCAGTTGAATTTAAAGTGTTCACCACAGAACCAAAGTCCAGTAAGTTTTGGTTATCATGATATGAGAATAAACAGACACAATAGCGAGCATCTCAATGCCATCTGCACCATCTGACATCTGAAGTTGAAAGAAGTACTGGACCTCTCTGAAAAACAAATATGACATTGTTGATGAGGAACTAGAGTGAAAAACAAATACAGTCTAAAGAAAGGTGACTGCAACAGCATAAGAAGTGGACCTTAACATTACCAGAGCACCAAGCATCAGGTCTTGTACCCTTCTTCTGTTACAAGAACATATGCTTGTCAGGCCCCCTATCATTTTCCTTCCCTCACCATCTCTGGACTCTATATTCTTATTGTCACCAGTCATTGCCAGACCTTGTCCTTGAAGTCATGTGACCGGTCATCAAAGTCATTGGATTGGCTCAACCCCTGAGCCTCCCCTATGCCCTATGTTTTCCCCTTTGCCCTCTCTCTTTGGACCTATGGCCACATTGCCTTGTATTACTGTTGCTTTGGTTTACAGAACATTCTCTCTATTTCTTGTATGTTCCATCACTTTCCATAGTACTTTACATTGTTCTCCTGATTTGGTTTCTACCCGCTAATTTGGTTCAAGCTCAGCTTAAATACTCGTATATAAAGCTAGCTACATCCCTTGTACTTTTCCCTAACTTTAATCTACCTTTATCTTGACCCCAATCCTCTAGAAGCCTAGCAAGCTTATCAGTTCATATAGGTGAACAAGATGTGCATATAGATCAAGATCTGACTCAGGGTAGGAGGTACAATCCAAGAACTGAAGTGCATTTGACCCTGAGATCACCAGACCAGTGTGTGCTTGTAGGGAGCAAAATTAAAGAGGATCCTGGAAATAGCAAGACAGATGGCAGTTGATGTTGTATGTGTACTGTAAAATGCGAGTTACTGCCTGGTGTGCCATATGACAGGTGCATGACAGCCACATAAGGGTGCAAAGGCTCAGGTGGCAGAAGATAAGGTCGGAGATGGAGACTATGTGAAATGTTCATCTCAGGCTCTGAGCCTTTGCCATAGACAGTTCTGAGTATCCATGAACCTCCTGCCTCATCATTCAGGAATGAAGAGGAAACAAGCTATCCTGCAAGCTTATATAAGATTCTTAGAGTCAGAGTTGCAATGGAGACTTGATCTCTAGCCCCATAGAGAAACCTATTTTTAACACATAGCAGATGCAGATTTGAATAGAGACTGTATAACTGCTCACACCACAATTCTCTGGCATATACTAGTCCTTCAAAAAACTTTTACATGCAGACATCTGTTGGGCCCAATGTTGAAGGGTTATGAAGTTCAGCACCACTGGAAATGGTTGAGTATAGGACCTGTCGCATTCACTGCATTTTAGCCCAGCCTACCAAGTGTTGGAGGGCATGTGCACAGATGACCTACCACTGCACTTTGGGGCAAAGTTTTGGTTGGGGGTAATGTGGGGGAAACATCAAGTAAAGGGTGAAATTTCATGTCATAACCACTATATAATAAAGGAGCTATTATATATTAAATAAAGCCACTTGTTTTCTGTGGATAAATGTATTACCATTATTTGTTTCATTCAAAGCAGCCATGTTCGTGCTACTAATCAACCTATTGCTATAGCATCTATCCCTGGTTGACCATGCCTCCCATCTGCTAGAATAATGAGCAAGGCAGGGCTGCATGTAAACATGCCATCACACTCCAATGTTGCTCCCTTTAAGCCCTCTAATACAGGGAATCCACAATTGGCCCCTGTCACAAAGAAAAGGAAGTCAGACTCGAGTGCATCCACAACCACTGCCAAACAATCCCGTCTGCTAGCAGGATCCTCAAGGTTTCTGCAGAACCCCCCAATGCTTTTGATCCTGGAATAAGTGTAGCAGAATCGGAAGAACTTACAAGACAGCTGCAGCTTTGCCACCACTATAGGACTCCAGACATGAGAGATGAGGCCCAGTGAAAACCCACTGTTCTGAGAATGGCTCAGGTTGCGTGAAATCGTCTGAACTAAGTGACACAATCACAAGAGAAAAATGAGACTAATAGCACATGTGCAAATGTGTGTGATTGTGCGTGATTGTCGCAGATTGCTTAGATGCAATATTTGCATGCCACCCTATATTGTGCCAGATCTGCTGGTACTGCTTGGCTGCAATGCTTGTTGCGTCACTCTAGATTGTGCCAGATCTGCTGGTATTGTGTAGTATATACATTATTACAGGTAGACGCCAGATATAAGAAAACTTGATGCATCCCACCATCGTCCATTCTAGCCTGCGCTCATTCCTGCCACCATCCACTCTACCCTGTGCTCATTCTAGCTCATGCTCATTCTAGGTCGCAAGAAGTCGGAAGGAGAGTGGTGTCACTAACGGAGCCATTTGCCAGCTGCAACCTAGTAGAAAGAGTACTTGTCAGTATGTGCAACATGTTCTAGTAATAGTCACCACATACCTTCTTGGCAGCAAGCTCATCGTATGACTGATTAAAGATGTTAGTGCAACCCGAGGACAAACAATACAAAAGACGCACTTTTTTCTCTGCTTCCAACAGTCCATCATAGTAGGTCTTGAATTCAGCTGCTGATCCAGTTTTGTTGTGAGTGAGCCATTCACGTGCACATAGGTTACTGTTGTGGAGTTTGTGAATATGTACAATGGAAAGGAACACTGCTGATGGAGACATACCGTCCATTCTACACTTTCCCGATCTGCATCTTCCTTGACTTCTTTGCTGGCACACTAGGATGAGGTTTGCTAGTAGCAGAGGCATCTACCACTAGTAGAGGTGCCGTGGTTGCTGTTGGATGGATATTTAAGGTGAGGTCGTTGTCCAGTTATGTGGTGGTACTTACTACTAGTTGGTATCAGGTTGGCAACAACAGCTGTTGATGGATTGATGTCAGATACTATGTCAGAGTGATCTAGGGAGCATTCTGGGGTCAGTGCAATGGAGGGTGTGCGTTCACTGGTTGGCTGTATGGATATTGGTTTCTCCACTGGGGCTGTAGACAGAGTTGGGATATCTTCAGAGGGGGAGGGTGGAATCAAGGGCAGTTGATCTGCACTAGTAGTCAGTTCAATAGTGGTACTGATATCAGTGAGTATTTTTGAATAACAGAATGTAACAAGTAGACTTACAATGGGTTTGCAAATTTGAGTGGCCATGTATGAAACTACAAACAATGATCTGAGGATGACACAACACAACAGTACAAAGAAAGGTGTATACTCTGGCGGGGGGCCTGGATGCACACGTCTCATTCACATTGTCAGAATGGCCAAGGTCAGTGGGCTGTGACTTGTCTGAGTCTGGTAGTGGTGGCATTGGCATTGGTAATGGCAATGGCAATTCATGCTCAGGGACTGATATTTCCAATGGCTTCTGCTTCTTGCTCAAAGTTGATGCAATGCTAAGTGGGTCAGAGTCTCAGGTCCGTTTTTTGGTCTTCACATCACCAGTGGAACTGTCAGTATCATCAGGGTCCAGCGTCTCAAGATTATTGAAATCGAGGATATCTTCTGCTGTTGGCTTGTAAGTCCCTTCACGAACCAAGCGGCTGATATGATTCTTGTGCCAAGAGGTATAGCTGGCAGTTGCAATGGCATCACATTTCCAGTTACTGTCACAGTAGCCAAGCTTGGGGAAGAATGTCACCATTTCTCGGTAGTACAGCTTACTGGCAGACCCTGATGCAGCTCCCCAGCTTTTGGGCGCCTCCTTGATGTTCCAGATGTCCACAAATACCTGTCGAGATGTGGTATGGATTGCTGTGACACGCTCCAAGGGAATAGGCTTGTTGTTCTTGTTGACAACGAAGCGCAGTGGATGCAACTTTTCAAGCTGTGTCGATGGTTTGTCCTGGCACCTCTTCCAGTCTTCCTTTGTCCATATGAACTTGCTGGGAAAGTCAGTACAATGGTAGGATGGCACTGTGATTTCCTTCGCCTTTAGCATCACAGGCAGACTCTGAGGGGAGAGGGTACTGAGGCTGGCAGGGTCTAGAATTAGCGAGAGAGATTCCACAAGCTTATTATAAGCAGCCCTATGAAGACAATAGTTAGATGCCTGAGAAATCCAGTGATACAAGTGAAAGACACGCTGGTGTAAATCTCGCTCGCGTGCCAGCATTTGTTTGTCCATTCGCAGTTGTAAAATATTGTTCTGTAGGAATTTAATCTGCACATTAAGACATGTATATGTGCTGAAAGTTAGTACATTTATTTAAAAAAAATCACTTGGTGAGGCTTTAACCTGCTCTT
>QLOO01002011.1:0-16099 GCA_003313855.1 Suillus sp. MG131 | reverse complement strand
TGTACTGCTAGATAATATTATCAATTCTTGTTTCAATGGCCTTAATAAAACTTTTTGGGGCTTAATAACAACTAAAATATCATGTTGTAAGCTAAAAATTCACACTAGCTCAATTCAGCTCGAGGCATGAGCCCCGGTGAAAAACGACAAGAAGGAGGTAGATAGGTAGCAATACACGTCGAAATATCAAACGATCTAGATAGAAATCTAAGAAATTCGAGATAACAAATTTGCAAAATGAGAAATTAAATGCAAAGTCCAAACTTGCAAGCAAGGTTTGTAATTTGCAGTGAATTTGCTGCAATTGTTGCAAACGATACTTTGCAAATTACATAGCTACGCCTAGATTAAGTTTACAATGCGATTGCGCACATACGCTTGAACTTCCCTTCGTGATCGCACAGCCGCTTAATGGATTTTACAACGTCCGAGAGCCTCGAGGCTGGCATACATCGACTTGCAAATGGTACTGACACTCATATATGCGATTGTGATGCCTGTCTTCGGAAGAACAAAGGCAAGCCCAAGCAAGTACCTCGAACTACTTACTTCCGGCACAAACCCAGCAGAATCGCAAGACTTTTTCCCCCACCACTTCCTGCACAAGCTGCAGCTCCTATACCGGGACCATCGTCTAGCAAGCGTCCTCTGGATCCTTCTGATCATCCCGAACTGCCACCCATATCGAAGCGCAAGGGTAATTTGCTGGCCGATGACGAGGTTGAGCAGATTGATCCGGACATCGATCACATAGAAGGTATGTACATTATTATCACCATGATCACAAATGATATTAAATAGGTATAGACATCTACGAGTTTCATACAGATCTCGGCGACAATGAGCCTGGAGAACGATGTCATGACACACTCACAGTGTCCGATCACCTTGAGCACACTGATCTCGGTGACAATCATCCTGGAGAACAAGGCCACGACTCGGATGTGTCCGATCACCCTGATCTCGGTGATGATCAACCTGGAGGACCAGACCATGATGCACTCGCCAATCTTGATGATGCTGCTGATCGTGATCGAGAAGCCCAGCCTGAGAGTACCACTATGGGTTGGACTGACGAAGATCTAGACCAACTTCACTCCATGGCACAACTGGAGGATATCCAAGACGCAATGGCATTCATCACTGCTTTGCGAAAAGCAAGTCTTGATGACCCTTACTCTCGCCTACCAGCGGACGCGGTAGAACGGCTTCGAAACCCTCCTCGTCAACTCCCTGACATCACAGACCCCGACCTTATTATTTCATTAAAATTCTATTTCGCCAATACCACCGTCAAAGCCTATAACACTATTCGTGATGCCACCATCGAACGACATCCTGATGATGATATCTACAGTCATCATCGGATCAAACGTACTGCCGCAGAACTCAGTGGAGTCGTGCCGATCGTTCACGACATGTGCCCAAACACATGCCTTGCCTTTACAGGTCCATATGCCGATCACGATCGATGCCCGAGGTGTGGAGAAGAACGCTGGGACGCAAAGAAGAGCACTGCACAGAAGAAGGTCGCACATCAGACCTTCGATACCTTTCCCGTTGGTCCGCAATTGCAGGCCCTATGGCTTCACCCTGATCACGCCGAGAAGATGCGTTGGCGTGATGAACGCACCAAGGACATTCTGAACCAACTCAAGGAAACTGACGGTGTCCCGGATGTTTACGAAGACATTCTCCACGGGAAACAGTACCTGGACGCTTGTCAATCAGGTAAAATTAAGGACGGAGATTCGGTGCTAATGTTCTCGATCGATGGAGCTCAACTCTACGAATCCAAACAGTCGGATTGTTGGATCTACATATGGGTTCTATTCGATCACGCACCCGAGGAACGATATCAGAAGAAGTACGTCCTTCCCGGGGGTATCATTCCTGGACCAAAGAAGCCCAAAAACCTCGACTCCTTCATATTTCCCGGCCTACACCACCTCCATGCCATTCAAACCGAAGGACTCGTGATCTGGGATGGCGCACAGAAGAGACAGTTCCGATCAAACCCGTTTCTTTTTATTGCGACTGCCGATGGGCCTGGGATGGCGTTCTTGACAGGTCTTGTCGGCCATCATGGAAGGATGGGATGTCGGCTCTACTGCGGGTTACAAGGAAGACACAAACCCGGCGCCCCAACATATTATCCTGTCCTCCGTCGACCCACAAACAGCAATGATCATGATAATCAACCCGACATTTTGATCCATGAGCTTCCCGCTGCCGGATCATTTAATTACGAACGCAAAATGGAACGGATCATCCACTGTAAGTCCATGGCCGAATATGAACTTGCTCGCCTCGAGACAGGCATCTCCAAACCCAGCATTTTCTGTGGGTTTGACCCTGACCATATCTTACTCGTCCCCCTTTGCTTCGGTTCGGATATAATGCATGTTGCGGCCATCAATACAGGCGACCTACTTATTCCATTGTGGAGAGGGACTTTCAGAGCCGAATCTACGGATGATCGATCGACCTGGACCTGGGCTGTACTTACGAAGGCGACATGGAAGGCACACGGATCTCTTGTCGCAGATGCAACCCCCTTCCTACCAGGATCGTTCGATCGCCCACCTCGCAACCCCGCAGAGAAGATTAATAGCGGTTACAAGGCCTGGGAATGGCTCCTTTACCTCTATGGTATGGCACCTGCACTACTCTACGGCATCCTTCCTGAGCCCTATTGGACGAACTTTTGTCGTCTTGCCCGTGGACTCCGTGTGATGCAACAATACCATATATCTCATTCGGATCTTCTTGATGGTCACCGCCACCTTCTCGACTTTGCAGATGAATTCGAAGAGATCTACTATCAGCGCCGCATGGATCGGCTCCATTTCATTCGGCCATGGGTTCATTCGATCACTCATATTGGCCCTGAGACGGTGAACAAAGGACCGCCTATTTGCTCATCCCAGTGGACGATGGAGCGCACCATTGGTAATCTTGCTCAAGAAATCCGGTTGCATAACTCGTCAGTCTATGCTAATCTCTCTCAACGCGCTGCCCGTCGTTGTCAAGTCAATGCCATCAAGGCGATCATACCATCGATCGAACCATCAAATCACACTTCCCCAAAGGGCTCGCTAGATATTGGCCGAGGCTATCTGCTGCTCCGGCGACGAGAGAGAACAGCACATGCAGTACGCCCCTGTGAAGCCCAAGTGATACTTCGCTACCTGGCCAACAATGACATCAATGTCACCTCCGCTCCTCTCATCACTCGATGGGCACGTCTTCGCCTTCCAAATGGGCAAGTTGCACGGTCTGCATGGAAGGAAAATGCTATGTCCAAGCAACCAAGAATGGCGCGCAATGTGAAGGTATGTTTTGTCTGGTCACTCTACCTGTATCACACGTTGACATACGCACTAAAGTTATTGATTGACGGCAAGACCGCTGTAGCCGAGGTCCTATTCTATTTCAACATGAAGATTCACAACACAGAGAAGACCTTGGCGCTCATATCTGAGTTCAGCCAGCCACAAACCGACCTATTCGAAAACTCGTTTCAAACGGTCTTCGCCTGTCGTTATAACGGAGACGCTTCGTTGAAACTTGTAGAGGTTCATACTATACAATCTGTGGTAGCTATGATTCCTCACAGTTTTCCGGGTATTGATGGTATTCTTTTCTACCTTGTGGAGCGCCCAGGGCTGGACATAATAAGAATGAGCGGCGCGGAAGAGGAGGGGATTCTTGACGAGGACTGAGTTCTTTTTTTAATGAGATGTAATCCTGTTTATTCAATGTATCACTACACTAACACATACTGTGCACTAAGATTTTTCTTCGAGTTCTCGTTTCATCGCACGAACCATGAGAAAATCCTTGTCTGAATGTGATCGGTCATACCATGCATTATCCTCCTCCCGCGACACATACTTCCAGTAAATTGATCTGGGTGGGGGTGGGCTTGGCGTTGCGAATATAGACTTCCGTTTGGCGATGGTGGCTTTGGGTGTGGAAGTGATAGTGATAGCTGGCTCGGGTGGGTCACTTTCAGGTTCAGTGACGCTGTCCAGGTCGTCTACACGAGGGGGAGCAGTATCTTGCGGCGGTGGGTCACTCTCGGGCTCAGTCACACTTTCGGGGTCGTCCATATGGGGGGGAGCAGTGACAACTTGCAGCGGTGGGTCACTTTCGGGCTCGGTGACGCTGTCCAGTTCGTCTACACGAGGGGGAGCAGTGGTTTGTGGGGGTGGCGGATCACTCTCAGGCTCAGTGATACTATCCGGGTCATCGGGACGAGGGGGAGCAGTGACGACTTCGGGTTCGGTGATGCTTTCGGGATCATCAGGCCAGGGAGGTAAGGTGTGTGGGTGATGCCTTAGTAGATACAAATTCTTGAGCTAAGATACTGTACAATAATATAACAAGAACTCACAATAGTTGCTGCCTAATCATATGTTCTTTCTCCGGATGTGCTTGCCAGTATGCGGGGTTGAGAAGCATATCATCCGAGGGTGTCATCTTCGGTGTGCTGGAACGACTGTCTGAAAAAGATATGCTAAGGTACAATGTTAGTGGTTACAGCGTTAGAAGTGATGAAGAACATACCTTGTATCAGCATCATAACCATCAGTATCATGATCAAAAGACATTGACGGAGGACGGATCAATGATACTATAGAATAAGTTGAGCTTAGTGTAGGATGAGTTGAACTTGGTCAATTTCCTTTCTTGACTTGTACCGCAGCGCCCCTTCTCATCACACCATCATTATGTCCAACACAGCGATTTCACCAACAGGATACGCCAATATCCTCATGTCTCAAATTTCTCCACAACATTCTCTTGATCCGCAGTTTAATTTCGGGAGCTCGCATGATATTCAACACACCCGGCGTGATCGTGATACCAATAACACCGTGAGTTCTATCAGATACACCTAATATTACATTAATTAGATACACGCGGCAGTCTTCGACGTCGAACGAAGGGCTCTGGGCCCTTCTTGATCGGGATCCCTTACCTGATGACAGCATGATCTTGCAATTGAAGCGAGAGATATCTGAACTCCAGCACACAGTTGCCTTTCTCCAGTCAGAGAAAGTGACGCTTGTCAAAGAAAACTTATGTCTGAATACAAAGTGTGAAACCTTACAGTAAGTTGAAGTCATTTCGCGCGCATATATGCGCTATCACCGTGTTTGCTGATGCGATCAATGATATCATGCTAACCCTAACAGAACTATACTTGTTAATAGTCGAGGTTCGGCTAGCTCAACTGCCTCAAGTTCATCTCTATCTGTCGCAAGTGATACCACGGACCGAAAACTTAATCTTTTGGACGTCGCTCATGAAGATTCCGATCGTGACCTCAACACAATCGATTACCCGCTGGTCAAATCATGGACGAAGAAAGACTGGCAGGAGAACATGCCGTCAAGTACATCGGCCAATCCTGGATCTTCTGGCAAGAAGCGAGGGGCCACGCGCATGGCACGTGGCATCAATGTTGCGTGTACCTATCTGCAGGACGAAGCTGGGCAGCCTGTTTCTGCACAACGGGCAAAAACTATTCGTCTTTTCATGCTGTCATGTTTTCGACAACTCGAATCTCAAGGTCTCGCGCCTGAGTCCATTGGCCAAGCATCGCTCAAAGTCATACACTGGCTTATTCATATGCTACGCAAACAATACTTTGAATTCCGTCTGTGTGCTGACAATTGGAAAGCTATGAAATTAATGATCGACAACTATTCCCAATGGTACCACTACCACGTCGTGAAGAAGCAAACTATCAAATCTGAAGACGAGTCCCCAACGCCTGCTGTTACCCCTCCTTCGTCATCTTCTTCAACGCCTGCAGATACTCCTCCTTCGTCCTCTTCTTCAACGCCTTCTCTGAAACGAGTCCACGTTGGTATCGACCCTCTTGCAGAACGAGTGTTGAAAAGACAACGAGTCGAAGTGGAGGATCTCGATGATGATGATCCGTATATTCCTCTGGTAAGCCGAACTTGCAGTCCTTCTTATTTATTAATTGTTGTAGATTATGCGACCTGTGTCACCCCACACTGAGAACTCGGAAACCCTGCGACACCCTTCACTCGAATGCGCGCCAACTCCACCGCCCCATGCTGACAAGGGAAAAGAAAAGGAAGTGATTGCTGTAGAAATCAACAATCCGCTGTGAGTGATTGTTCTATTAATTGATCGATCCTACTGATGCTATCAATTAAGTTCTAATATTGTCTTCAAACCTCGCCCCAAACCGATCACAAAGAAGGTCCCTACTTCTACTTGTGTCGCCGACTCTTCGACTTCTGGAACTACTACCTCCGAGTCAACTACTACCGCCCCTCCATCCAATAACCTATCAGACACTGATCCATCTTCCCTGGCTGTCAAAAAGGAACTCATGGCAGCAAACCCCCCAAAGTCAATTCCTCCTAACACAATCGATTCGAAGGCCCAACCAATTAAGAAGCGTCAACCGAGTACAAAGCCTATGCGCGTAAGCTCCAAGATCACGGCACGGTAAGTCCTTTCTATTATTATCATAGCGAGTAAGGTTAACGCTATCATTATTCTAGGAATCTTTGCGCCCTCGATTGGCAATCGAATGGCCATCAAAAGGAACCAGCAAGCGCCTTCGCAATCTTCTGGAACGGCCTATCGAGCACCGACAAAGAGGTACGTCGTTTTAATATTGATTTCATTTATCTACTGACTACTGCTCTCATAGGCATACAAGCGCAAAGCGGTTCAACAGGTGTGTGGTATTTATTCTAGCTTATGTTTATACTAACAACAGTTTGCTTTATAGCTTGAATCAGCTGGACTTCCTGCCGCCATTGACAATGCAGACGAGGAGTGATGCATGGAGATGTGGCGGGATGGGCGGGATGAGCGGGATGGTGGAGGCGGGCGCGAGGGCAGCGATACCCTAACCATAGCGATACACACATATACATCATTCAATGCAATTAGATCCCTATTCATCCCGCCTAATTGTAACATTCTGAGCTCAATTTTGCATCTAAAAGGCATCTAAAGCCAACGAAAATGGTATCGAAGCATCAAATTTAGGTTTCGATCTGTATCGTTTTGCATCTCGAAAAGTCCCACTTTTCTAACGAGGTCGAAGTATGGCCAAAAATTTTATTCTTATGTATTTTATTCTATCTATATCTACGTATATCTACCTCATTCCTGTCGATTTTCACTGGGCATGAGCCTCAAAGGATACTTAAAGGCTCATTTTCGGATTTTCAAATTTCAGATGTAGTCTTTCGCAGTGCCACTTCTCACCAGAGTCGGCTCCGTGAAACCATTACGAGTGTATTATCTTGACGTTAGATTCTATCATCCAATGTCTTGGATTGAAACCATTGAGGAGGAAGCGAATTGTGCTAACTACAGGCAGAGCTATAGGTTATTACTAGTAGGTTCGTCCGACCGGCTCGTGTTCGGCTCAAACCAAGTACAAGAATGTCGGTTCGTCCATAACATTAATCTAGTGATCTTTGGTCGTTCTTTCACTTGCTTATATTAGAACCTGACGCGTGCAGCTGCTATGCAGTCCAAGCTGCTGTCACTGTTGTGTATAATTTCATTTGCTCTAGGTGCACCGGCCTTGCCTCTGTCTACCTCAGGTGGCAATGTTAGTGCTACTGTAGCTAGTGTTGGCCCATATTCGCCGATGACAACCTCATCCAATTCTTCATCAATCTCTGCTACAAGCTCCACGACATCTTCTGCTTCCGCCAGCACCTCAGGCGCGTCCAACACAACCGGTGTCATCACCATTCCGCTCTCTAGCTATTCATTCACTCCTTATCCCACACCTACTCTCAACCCTCGCCCCCCAGTCTTCCCCGCAACTGATCCTTTGAACCCTCCCGCTGTCAGCAGTGATCCGCAAGTTGTGCCTGATTTTGCACCTGCATGGTCTGCTGCTTACCAAAAGGCCAAGAATCTCGTGAGTGCCTGCATCCTTGTCAACAATTAATCATGCTGATCATCTTGCCAACTCGATCCCGAATCTTCAAACACTTTCTATGGTATGCAGATATCGGATTACACCATTGAAGAAAAAGTCAATATCACAACTGGGGTCGGTTGGATGAATGGGTTGTGCGTTGGTAATATCCCACCTAATAAAAACTTCCCTGGTTTATGCCTTGAGGTGCGTAGCTTGAACTTACATCAACGGTATTTGTCTCGAGATTTGTTAGGATTCACCTCTCGCGGTCCGTTCTGCCGACTACACGACTGCATTCCCAGCTGGCATTCATGTAGCGTCCACGCAAGTCACCTTCAAGTTCACCGACTTAACCTGTCTGATGTTTATCACAGCTGGAATCGCGCTCTGATGCGTGCTCGTGGCCTGGCTCTGGGTCAGGAGTTCAAGGGCAAGGGCGTCAACATCGCCCTCGGTCCAATGATGAACATGGGTCGCATCGCCCAAGGCGGCCGTAACTGGGAGGGTTTCGGCGCAGACCCTTTCCTGACCGGCGAATCTGCGTACGAGACAATTTTAGGCCTGCAAAACGGCGGAGTACAAGCCACTGCTAAGCATTTCATCAACAAGTTCGTCTTTTTTGCGCCTGTTTGCACTTGCACTCATCTGTCCTACTAGTGAACAGGAGCACTTCCGCACTTCAGAATCTTCGAATGTTGATGACCGGACTCAACATGAGATTTACGCGCACCCGTTCTTGCGCAGCGTCATGGCCGGAGTTTCGTCTGTCATGTGCAGTTACAGTAAGCTTCATCCGTGCTCTATATCATTCACATCATTTGAAATCCGAATCACAGATCTCGTCAACGAAACCTACGCATGCAACAACGACAAGATGCTCAATGATATATTGAAGCGGGAGTACGGTTTCCAAGGCTTCGTTCAATCTGACTGGTCGGCGACGATGTCGACACTGTCTGCTGTCGCAGGGCTTGACATGACTATGCCCGGCGACATCACTTTTGACTCTGGCGACTCTTACTTCGGCGGAAACCTCACGGACTATGTGAACGACGGATACATCAGCATGGCTCGTCTGGATGACATGGCGACGCGTATCATCGCTGCTTGGTACTTCCTTCACCAGGACGAGGCCTACCCTACAACAAACTTCCACGCGTTCAATCAGAAGGACGAAGTGAACAACAAGCATGTGAATGTGCAGGCTGATCATTATAAGCTTGTGAGGGAGATTGGTGCCGCCGGGACGGTCCTTTTGAAAAACACAGATGGCGCATTGCCATTGAACAAGCCAAGGAACATTGTATTGATCGGAAGCGATGCAGGTCCAGGCAAGTCCGGCCCGAATGAGTTCTCAGGTCAAGGTGGCAGCGATGGGATTCTGGCCATGGGCTGGGGATCTGGGTTCGTTATCTCAAAAACATCGTTCCTGAATACTGGTTGACACCCCATAGGACTGGTGACTTCCCTTACCTGATTTCACCCCTTGAGGGTATCCAGGAGCGTGCTCGCCAGGACGGCAGCAGTGTGTTTTGGGACTTTAACGATTGGAACACTGCACTGGCTGGTAATATGGCGTATGGCCAGGCCGTCGCTCTCGTTTTTACCAACTCCGATTCTGGCGAGGGTTACATTACTGTCGATGGCAACGAGGGTGATCGGTACGTTTCTCGCACAACTTTAAGCAATGATGATGTTCATTCCTTACCAGCAAGAACCTCACTGCCTGGCATAACGGTAATGACCTCATCCTTGCTGTCGCTGCGCAGAACAACAATACCATAGTCGTCGTGAACAGCGTCGGCCCGCTCATTATAGAGCCCTGGATAGAGCACCCCAACATCACCGCTGTAGTCTGGGCCGGTATCCAAGGCCAGGAGGCGGGCAATGCTATTGCTGACGTGCTCTATGGCGCATACAACCCCTCTGGAAGACTGCCGTATACTATTGCTAAGGATCTCGCCGATTATCCTACACAACTCGTCACTCATGGTTCGGGAAGCAAAGTTGTTACCATTGATTACACGGAAGGGTACGTGCATTTGACCAAGGCCGCCGTGCATTAATGCCACGATCTTTAAAGGTTGTTCATCGATTATCGCCACTTTGATCAAGTGAGTACTCTGAAGCCGCTGTAAGTTTTGACGTCTTGAATATGCGTAATTGCAGGCAAATATCATACCTCGCTTCGAGTTTGGCTTCGGCTTGAGTTACACCACGTTCTTGTACTCTGAGCTTTATGTGGCTCCAATTCAGTCATCGGACATTGATCAAGAGGATTTGATCGCTGCTTGGCAGAACGGTAAGGCTTCGCCCATCGTTGAAGGGTCTTCTACTGCGCTTTGGTGAGGGTTATTAAGATCATTGCAGGATCTAGAAGCTGATATCGCTACTTACCAGGCTCCACGAGCCTGCATTCCAGGTAGCTTTCAAGGTCACGAACACTGGACCTGTATCTGGGACTGAGGTTCGTGACACCCAATTAACCTCGTTATTTTGTGCTTACACCCATATCACTCGCATAGATCCCTCAGCTCTACATCCACCACCCGTCTTCCGCTAGCGAGCCTCCATCAGTTCTGAAAGGCTTCACAAACGTCGAAATCTCGCCGTACGACACGAAACAAGTCTCGATCACGCTCTCGCGCTATGACCTGTCGATCTGGGACGTCGTCGCTCAGGGGTGGCGCAAACCTGACGGCCAGATCTCGTTCTCTATCGGTGCGAGCAGTAGGGACTTTAGGCTGCAGGGCAACATTCCTATTTGATGCAGCGTGTACTTGATGGTTTTGTCGTATATTGGAGGCAAGCGATATAGCGCTAGCAATGGCCAAATATCGGGTCACGAGTTTCTTGTGCTGGAATCAGTATCACTCATTATGATACGTAGGACTCGCACATAGTTTTTGTGAGTCATTTAAAATCATGTCTAGCATATCATCGCTGCCCACATGATGAGATAGGCTCAACCTCATACCTGCTGCTTTGGAAATTGGGTTGCACGTTCCAATATTCTCGTGCACGACTGGGTACAGCACCAGTCTGGCAGTTCTTTCTGCCTTTACCTAAAACTTGACCCATTGGTACTTCTATAGAAGGACGATTGCACGGAGTAGACGCTCCAGATAGTTCCAGCAGCAGTGATGCCACTATATGTTGGATTCCCCAAACGAAAGTATATCCTCCAGCTCACTTTTGAGTAGTGTTACAAATAAATGTCTCAGTGAAGCTTAAATACAACAAGGATACTCCAAATCTATATGTTCCCTGCGCAGGGTTGAACTACTCAAATCGTTTCCTGTGCTACACACCATCGCCAGTTGACGGATGTCCGCGCCCCTGGAAGGCAATTGTAGTCATGCTGGTTCCTTCGTCAGACTTGGCTATGAGTTTCGCGTGATATTCTCGAACGCTAAGGACCAGACGTGGTCCCACCACAAACATTTGCACGGGCTGGGCGAAATCGAGAATGCCGAAATAAATACCACCTCCCAGGGAACTCGAGGACTGTAGTAATGATTAAGAGTGGTCAGATGTCGATGACTATCACAGATCGGCGTACCAGCTCTGGAGACAGTGGACCGAGGTAGAGGCAAGATACAGCAGCAAAGCTAGCACACGCAGAACGTCAGTAAACAAGATAATAACATTTGATTTACGGAACTCACGCCACAAAGTATAGAATATGACTTCTGATTAAAACCGTGAAACAGTCTCTGATGGTCGATCCCGTTGATCCCTGTTGCCGCAATTCACGGAAGTGTTTTATGGCAATCCAAGCTGCAAGGCAAAAGGCAAGGATCTCCCGCACCATGGTAGGAATCCACGCCGCCTCATGCAGATGCACGGCGTCCATGTCAACGAAGACAATGGCACACTGATTGGTGCCGGGAAACATGTATTCCTCTGATATTCGCCGATGAGTCTCTTGTGCTCAAGGCTCATATCTACAGCTAAAAGCTTACCCCCTGAAACGCCAATGCCTGCAAATAACACCATAGCTCCGGTCGTGATAGTTGAGGCCAGCAACACTATAATGAGAAATATGAGTATGATTTTGGATCGCCCGTACATGGCATGTATCCGAATCATCATGATGGCTTGCATGATATCTCAGTCAAGTCAATATACCGCAGCTGAGCAACTCACCTCCCAGCATCGCATTGACGACGACAGTTATCCATGCCAGTATAAACCAAAGGACAGCACCTGGAACACGGGTTACTCAGAAGACTCAATGATTCAAATGAACATACAGCTAATGCACTCGTTATGTCGAACCAACAAGCTACCAAATAACGACACTCACCCCTGTTGCGGGGCTTAAATGAGCGGAAAGGGAATGTCAGGCATACAGAATACCCACTGTGTAAGTCATCGACACTGTAGTGAGATCCCCTACATGCCGCCAGTCAAAATACTCGGACGCAAACACAGTATATTCGTGAATACATACACAGCATGTTGGCGCTGATTGTGAGAGGTGGTTTATTAGCATGGTGCAGTGGCATCTGGATAGCATTACAGACGCACACGCAATACAATATTCCAATGTAGCGCACCTAGCATATTGTAAAGTCAGCACAACTTGTCAACCAATGTGCTCATAATATAACGTACACAAATATAAAGAACAGTCATAAGGGACCAGCGTTGCTTCTGCTTTATTATCCTGCTGTGTTTCTAGTATAGGACTTTCGCTCACCCAGACTAGTTCGATCTGTTACAACATGCTGAGTGGCTTCGTTGATAAGACACGTCGACTGACCTCTTGTCCAAATGCCAATACTTAAATATCATGTAGTTATCGTGTAGTTATCAATAATCAGTTTCCTCAGCAATAATTATCTCGCTCACCCCAATCATATATCACCACAACAGAGGATGCAACTGCGAAACCACAGTCAAAGATAGAGTAAGATCTGACGAACATCATCCGCCTTGATCTCCACGAACCTAAAAAATAGCTGGAAATACCGTTCCAACCGAGAAGTGGCCACAATAAGGGATCATATGAGATGGAGGACATAGTAGGGATTGGCGGACTTCATCGACTTGTCATCCGGAGCTTTTGTATCGATCATGCTAGACACCCTTTTGCTGTGCTTATCGGAATTACCATTGGGCGCAAATTGGGGCGCAGTAGCTTGGGTGTTGTCATATAGTGTGGAGTATTTGCACTGATAGGACCTAGCCGCAATCATCTCAAATTAACACAGGGTGCACTGCCAGGGATAGTGTTTGGTTCTTGCGGAGGGACGCCATCGCTCCAAGTGTACTGAATATATTTCCATCGCTATCTCTTTATCGTGTTTATGCCGTATGAGCCGCCCATGCGCGCTGCTTTGGCAATGAAGGGCGATGCTCCAATTAAAGTTTTGCGTCATTGGCACAGTCTAGTAACTGTTCTGAGTACGACACTGAGCGGAGATGCGGGCCTGCTGCCTGCAATCGATAGTATAGAGTCAGAAAGAGGTTAGTTTGAAAACAGCCTGTAAGGGGTGGTGATGGTGAGATGCTGTGACGAATCTAGACTGAAGTATGTATATTACATTATAAAGTTGTGTCCCGGGCATAGCCGGGCCCGACTTGAGGGCATCTGTGAAAATGCTGCGCCACTGCGGTGAGTGTGCATCAACTACATTTACTCTAGTACTAGGTCACTGGAATCTCCCACTGTGCTTCAAGTCCTCCGAATGGTCGAACGAACGTGCTTCGGTTCCTCATCCATGCTCACAGATTTCATCAAGATCCACACAAGTACTAGTACTCCTGCAAATCAAGTCACTCATATTTTCTTTCGACTGTCTTCCTTGTCGCTAAACAATCGTTCATGTCACAGTGTAGTCTGATTCATCTGCATACAATGTTATTTTTCTTTCTTCCACGCGAGTGAGTGACTGTGCAGTAGCGGGCATCATCTCAAGATGCCACCTTTCTTGGCTTTCTCGGTCATCCATGGGGATTTTGTTATCACCACGGCAGACGCAGCACTTGCGCAGCATTCTCCTAGTGCCCCCGGCCAAATGATACTGAGCCCTGACCGATCGAGGTCACTTGACTACGGCTAGCCACTACTACTTCAAATCCTCCCATCAAATAAATATCCTGAAGTAATCTCATCTGGAGCGCAATTATGGACAACTCGGGCGCCGTGGCTGTCCTTGAAGCAAGCACTTCTGAACAGCGGGAAATCTCGATTCTCATATGCATGGGTCTAAAGTTTCTCTTTTCTGTCTTTTGCAGAGTGACACTCTACGTAGAACAATGCAACCTAGTCAATGGGAACCCCAGTGTTCCAGTTGCATCTCCAAAGTCCAAGCACGCAACTGCCCTGATGTGAGGCTTACCTCCATCAGTCCGCCGTTCCTGCCAGCCGGTTTAGACGCGCTGTTCGATGAGTGAGATGACTTTTAAATCTATGTGAGTTGTGATTGGGAGTTTCTCTTATTTACGCTGCGGCAGCTCTTCGCTCTTCTGCTCTAAATGGACAGTCGATCTTCAGCTTCAATGATTCCGGAGGGATTTCAAAATATGTCGTCCGTTTAGCATTCTCACGCATGATACACCGATCATGTTCGTAAGGTTATTCGTGCTGGCGTTTGGGTCACGCCCACTCAGTTTGAATCCCAAGTCCTCAAAAATGAAGAATACTGGAGGTAAGCTCTCTTAGAGTGGTGATCTTGTGGGCCGCTACATTCATCGCAAGACCGCCAAATTGCATCCGTGGCTGATTGGCTGAACCTAGTATCCGATACATCCCTCATTCTCGACATGGTGCTCACAGCCCGTGATAACTTACTCGAACGCAGGGCGTTCACTGAGGGCACTAGGATATGGGTAAGTACCAGTTCAGCTGTCCCACGTTTCAAATTCTGATACAAATCACCATCTCAGAACGCATCCCACAGGCCCTACAAATTTCTGGTCACTCTCCTTTACTTCTTTCAGATATTGTATACGGAGGCGATGGACATGGTGGCACTGGTAGATGCAGTCTGAGCGAGAACGGTATCGCAGCTACATCATGCACAACGGTCATGGTGGGACTGATGTTATTCATAGTGATGTGCGCACGTTCTTTGTGAGTCGTCTGTACTTTATATTTGGTATACAATCGCCGCCCTATACAATGAAATGTCTGCTCCAAATGTGCGCATTCAACTTTCACTCCCTCCACAATATGAAGGTCGAACCCATTGCGGTACTTGAAATATATTGTGCTTAATTACATGGCCTATGGCCTGACACTCCAATATCCTTGATCTGGCTAGTAAGACTGATGCTAAGCAGGCGCACCATATGTTATACAAGTCCCCCACCACCCATCCTAACAGTATCCAAAACCGCCGTCACGAACTCATTCCATAACCGTCTGACAATGGAATCACCTCGGGCTTCTAACAACTTCCTCCGTACCAAGTCCGCAGGTGTCTCCAAGCGCCGCCGCCTCCGGAGGATCAAAGACAGAAGGGGAATCAAGAAAAATAAAACTGACAGTGTAGCTATTCTGTTTACAGTGAAATAGTGGTTGAAATAAGATCGGATGAGTGCTAGAGAGGTTGGGGGCTGTGCAGTCGCGAGGCTGTGGTCAACCGGCGGAAGGCGGGAGATGCGAACGCCACTGGCACTTGAACTTCCTCGGGGCATGCGTTGGTTGTGGCGGTGGTGAGGGGATCTAGTTACGGTAGCGTCTGAAACTGCTGATATGGAGGACGCGGATTGTTGGCGGGTAAGTTTCGGACGGGGAGATGCTGGGACTGCGGTGCGGGTGGATGTGGTAGATAGAGAGGAGGAAGAGGAAGAGGAGGCTGGGGATAGAGAACGGAGTGGAGGTATTGGTGTAGGAGAGGAAGGTGTCTCGGGCTTTGGTGTCTCCCGCCTGGTGCTCTCTAGCGCGTGAGCATGTTGAGCCTCGAGGGCCAAATGAAATTCCTGGTAATATCGCGTCCAGTACGTACACAAGGATCACGGAAATAACTCACGCGTCTTTTGTCAGCCGAGAGCTCATTCTCGTATGACAGAAATTCTTTGACGTATTCCCACTCGCCCAAGCGAGGCAAGACGTGCAAGCAGTAGAGTTCTAGGACTTTTTGATACGGTTCACCTGTAGAAGGTACGAAATCGTATTGACCGCGTTTTGACAACCAGTCC